>JBAMJV010007563.1:0-99666 GCA_037951105.1 Echinarachnius parma
TTGCTTTATGACGTCGTAGAGTCCTAGTTTGCCCTTAGGCCAGAATACCGTATAGCCCTTCTTCACGAGACGAGCTCTGATCTCATCATCTTCCCCGCCCCACCCCCAGTAGACATTGGGAAAGCCATTGATGTCCTTGATCTGATCTCGAGTCAAACCTGACACGGCGCCGAAGAACTTGTCGAAGGGCATTCTGCATAGCAGGGAGAGAACAGTTGAGAACCTGTCTTTTTCCACAATTATTATTTACGTAAATATCTCGGCATTATTTTATCCAGGAATGGGGTAGTCATGAAACGCCGAATTATATGATTAAAATGTGTCATCATGGTCTCATATGCATGGACCAAAGTGATCGGGATTTTAGTTTGAGAGATGTGTGATACGGATTCCCCTAAACATGCTTAAATAAACTATGATTTGTTTGTAAACGGGAAACTAGGTTTGTTCCAGATAGAAAATCAAGCAACGTGACAACAAAAATCTCGAATTAATATATACTAAATCAACTGGACAAGTAAAATGCAAGAGAATTATAACTGTGTGGCCTAACACTAAATGTTGTCCAAAATCATCGGTGATAGATAAGTTCATGCAATGCATATAAGACATATACGGAGAGCACATGGAGTTATTATGCTTAATACAAATAAATACTATTCCAAATTTACATTATCAGATTATAAAGTAAATGTTAGAGTAATATTTCTTACTTATATCCCCATCTATTAACGCCTGTGAGCATAAGTTTAGGCATGTCCTCACACCCATAATAGTTGTAATCGTTGACTGGTACATGGTCAACGTCATGCAGCATGAAACAGTCCCAGTCGGCAAACTTGAGCGATTCCACGAAGCCAACGTTCAGCAACATGGCACGATTGAATAGCGCTTGATTTCCCTATTATAGGAGATAAAGAGAGACAATCATAAAACATTGGTAAAGGAACATGACTAACATTATATAATAATGCCCAAAATTATTGATACTTGGTGTGGATATTGTGTGGCAAGTTTGGTATAGAGCGCGCGCTTTCCAATCGTGAGAGCCCGTGTTATGGTTCAAACCCTGCCCTCTGCGTTTACCCTTCAGCAAGACAACAATTGTCCACAATGCTGCTCTCTACCATGTAGGTGTATGCATGTAAATGGGGACCCTGTAGAAGGTGAAAGCCTTTATGTGAAGGATCTTCTCATTGCCCGTGAGCCGCTTGGAAGCAATGCTCCCCAGTGAGTGGAGTTGGTGCACACAATGTGTGCTGGTTTGCATTTGCCATGACTGATGACCGGGGTAATAATAGTGTAAAATGCTCAGAGATGATATTAGGCGAACCTATTATTGTTATCATGTCTTTCGATAGTATTGGAGGCTCAGAGTTTAGTGGTCAAGTCCCGGATGTCATTTCATTTATATATCGTTTGCATATTGTTATGAGTTCTTGTGAACTACAGATTAGGAACATACAAGTCATGTATACTATAACGATAAAGATCACATTTATTCCTTCAAAGAAAAATAAAAGACGTGTATGAAATGTTAATCAATGCAGAACAGACATATTGATCGATGGAAATGGATTTCAAAATAACATATCGTTTGAATAATGCAACTGTCAGATTCATTTATAAAATCAATATATTATTTTACTATTCGTTTCAATATTTCAATATTGATACAAGAAATAAATTTCACCTTTTGAAAGTTCATAGGGACATAACATTATGTACATAGAGTTAGACCCACCTGTTCAACAACAAAGAAGCCAAACTCGAGTCGTTGTCTGCGGAGGATGGGGGTCAGGTATCGGAGGAGAATGTGAAGATGCTGTGAACGGTCACGAAACGGGATGATAATGGCTACCTGCAATGACAGAATGACGATAATATTAAGAACACGGATGGGTAGTGGGACTGCGAAATGGGACCTAATTAGAACAACACTTTAAACAAATTCAGGGGATGCCTTGGGGGCATACATATCACATGGACGTTCGTAGTATGAGCGAATATATTACATTTGCATTTTATACGAATATCTTTCAGCTATATATAGGTTTGTGTCGACTCAAGGGCATCCCAACTATGCCAAAAGCGCACAAAATGAATTTCCAAATGTACATAAGGTCAGGATAGTATAATTTGCCATAAACCTATATGTTTCGAGGCTTGGGCCTAACGTGTATATATTTATGTTTTCAATGTGATTAAAACTGAATTAGGTTCTGAGGTGTATACCTTCCATGCAGGTTTGCAGTCTTTGGGTCGCCAGTGGCCTCCCGGTAACAGGATGTGAGTGTCCGTAGTTACAGCCCAGTTCTGCAGAACCTTGTCATAGTTGTTCCCCTCTCCCGTGCATACGATATCTTGCTCCTTGACTGCTGACCGGACCGTAGAGTCTGAAACTAACGTGGCGAGTTTAACATAATTATATAATGGACAATGGCAGCAATGATAATTCGCCAGGGGCGTCGATCCGTTTTTGCGATTGGGGGGGGGGGCGAAATTTGAAAAAAAAATGTCCAGAGTGACCACTGAGAGAGCTGAAAGCCCCACATTGGCATGCCCGGAAGTTTTATTATGCACTCATTGAAAGTGTCTTGGTGGCTCGAAGACCTGACTTTGGGGCACCCACATTTGGGGACAATAATGGGGGTCCAGGGGGCGGAGCCCCCGGAAGCTTTTAGATTTCAGACATTTGCAACTCCTATCATGGGTGTTAAAATTGTATGAAATAGTGAACCCACTCGTAACGTATTTTTAAAGGGCATAGCGAGGAAAAGATTGAGCCTTGCATGAGATGGATCCACGTGATCCTGTATACTATTAAGCCATCGATATAGTCATGGGCATTGGGCTCCAATGAAACTAAGCAAGGGCGTCAACAACTTCTCAAAAGTGGAGGAGAGACATTGCTAGGAAGCGAAGCGACCGAGCGGGGGAGGGAGTGTCCACCTCCCATAGTAGGCATGTAGGGAGCTTTTGTATTTTTGGGAGTGAAATTGTGCGATTTGGTGCACACCCGAGACAGAAATTTCACGTACTATGAAGTATATAAGTATGGAACAAAACATACATAATTGACAAAGGGAGGGGGACAATCTCCTCCACTTTCAAATGTGAGGGGACGTGATATTCCAATTTGATTTGCGTTCAGCGCATATGGACCGAATTGACTGAAAGATATATTTCAGATTATTTTATTTTCGGTGTGCTATCTGTAGATGAGGGTTTAATAAACTTCGTTTGAAGTGTGCGTTTATGATATTACACTGCCCAACACATTTCGAAAGGTGAGTTCCCGCAACCAAAATGAAACATGCAATATGAGAATCTGTATGCGCGCGAAGCACGCGTTAAAAAGGAGATTTACAGTCCTTTTCAAACTAAAAACGGCTATTTTGAAGATTAATTATTGATAAATGTTTTTTTTTCCCTCTTTGGCATTATATCACTCGATTTTTTTCTTCCTCATTTTCGGAATTATTGGGAGGGCGAAATGATATGTTCGCCCCCAATATTTTCATTGGGGGGAGGGCGACCGCCCCCCCTGCCCCCTCAGGATCGACGCCCTGTAATTCGCAGCAGTGATATTACGTTTGCGATCCTAACTACCATGATAATTAGCAAGACAAAATCCTGAAACAGTTATTGGTTATGAAATTATGAGAAGTTGAGAAGTTGTTGAACCAAGGCCGGTATGGGTAAGTTACTTTTTGTGTTTGGTTTATATCACTGAACATTAAAAGTGCATGAAACTAATAAAAGGGCACGAGAACAGTGTCGTTTACAGGCCCGTAGCCAGTAGCGTACGTACGGGTCCCCTCCCCCAATTCAGAATGGTTCACTTTTTATGGGGTCTCGTCCATCTAAACAAGCGGTCTCGAGGAACGGTCTTGTTGACTCCCACCCCCCCCCCCCCCCCCCCCCCCCCTAGCGCATCCACAACTAAACTATGGTTTGCGGGTCCGAGGTGGGGTGAAGGAAATGATTTGCTTACCTGAAATCTGTCCACTTTCCCCTTGTCTATGACTTGCTAGCCTGATCTGGAGACACTTGTTGGCATCTTTCAATCTGGATATTGTCTGCTGCCTGTAGTCCTTCAGGGCGATGTCTTCTGACTCGCTCTGTGTTAGCTCCCTCATGTCCATCTTAAGACGTCCAACTATTGGTAGGAAATAAAAAGAGGCGCTTTTATTATATCTGGGAATAGGGTATTAGGATTTCAAGCACATTATACATGTACCTGCAATCAAAATGATTCGAATAAATCATATTAGTCATATCAATCTCGTTTGCTGCCCATAGTCCTTTATCAGGGCGATGTATTCTGACTCACTCTATGTGAGCCCCCCCCCCCCCCCCCCCTTTGTCCATCAACTATAGTTAGGTTCAGGAAAGGAAAGAAATGTGCTATTATAAATGATAGTAACAATAGAAAGACAGTAATGATATAGTAACAACCTTTTAATCAGTCATATCAATATATCTGTTGTTGTATAGTCCTCCGATCGGGGCGATGTCTTCATGCAGACTCACTGATGAGTTGGCATTTTGTATACTAGCTAATATGGGTCAGCACTTCTATCATTCGCTGTCTCTCTATATATATTGGTATCATCTTTGTATATAAATTTGTATATACTTTCACATTTTTTACACTCCACACGCACCAAAAGGTGAACAAACAAAGATAATTACATTTTCGTAAAGTACAAACTTTCTAGAAGAAAATGTCACACTTCGCCTTTCCTCTTCCCAAATGTACAAGTTGAAGAAGTTGTTGTAGAAGGGCGCATACCTCCATCAACATGGGCGTCATGGTATCCTCAGCGTCAACAGGCGGGGGACGGGGAGACATTTCCCCTTCCCCCTCCCCCCACATTTTAAAATGTAGGGGATTGCCCCCCCCCCCCCCCCCCAACTTGTTCATAAATGTATACATTTGTATGTTTGATTCCATAGATTTCACTACATATTATGTGAAATTTCTGTCTCTGGTATGCACCAAATCGCAGTTTCAAGCCCACTTAGTGCAAAAGTATAGATTTGCAGTGTGGTTTAGACGTGACCATAGGCGTACGGGGGGGGGGGGGGGGGGGGGGGGGTTCAAACCCCCTTTGACAAAAAAAATGACCCCCCCCCCCCCCCCCCACTCCCCACTTACACGATTCTCAAACAATGGTCTTGGTCTCGGCCTCGAAAATGTTGAAGGTTCTCGGTCTCCGCTTCGAACATTTTCTATGGACACCCCCCCCCCCCCCCCCCCCCCCCCCGCTTACACGATCCTCAAACAATGGTCCTGGTCTCGGCCTCGACAATTTTTGACTGGTCCTGGTCTCGGTCTCCAAAATGTTGACGACGATATAACCCCCCCCCCCCTTGAACAAATCATGGGTACGCCACTGTGTCTGACATTAATGTCAGAATAGTCAACTTCTGAAGAAAAAAACACACTTTTTATTTGACTATAGATGTCTAAAAAGTGTTTATTTAGGTAATGACATTTTTTCTGAAAATTACATACAGTATTTTGAGTAAATTGTGACTGGTGAGTAAATGTGTAGGTTGGTGCATAATATAGTCAATCTGCAAGCATCCTTGCGATTGCGTATACATACATGGTATTTATTACAACGTCATAAAGAGTACCGTGACAATGTTTTAATATTCATATTCTGTATAAGCGCTTGTTTTTTGTAAAGAGTGGAATCCTATAGCAACTTATACAAACAGAATTATGACGAAGGTATGGCGTTTTTTAAATATTATTATTATTAAGTGTAATATATAAGTATTAAATTAAAGAATATATTTGATTGTTATTATAATACTGCACATAAGTGGTGGGAGTCCCTATTATGTGAGAGATGCATTGAAATGAGGATAGTGTCTATATTTGTGGATAAATGCAATATTTATTGTTGAAAAAAATATCGCAATAATCACAGTAGAGCAATTGTAATTTCCTTTTGTTGATATATGAAATATTATTAAATACAACAAATAATAATGAAGAGAAATTTGAATGGCAACAATGGTCACTTTGGACTGATTGCCATCAAACAATAACAATAGCAACAACGTTGAAGGCATTCTTGTTGTACAATAATACTATTCCACTCAAAGAGATGGAGAGAAAGAGGTTGTATGGTTTTACATTGACGTTCAATATCATGTTTTACTTCATCTATGATCACATTTAAAAAAAGATAAAAGAAAAAATCTGAAGACTATAACTTCAGCAATATTCAAAATACCTCTATGTATAAATGCCATCAAATTATCATAATTATAATAAAAAATCGAATTGTCCAAATAATTAATAATTACATATAAATTGTTTTTCTTACTAAGTCCGGGAATATCTTTCGTAGGGCAATCCTCCAAGAACCTCGTTTGTGTTGCTACCTGGCGGCGTGTCTCTTTTGATGGGCGCGTCTCATTTAATGGGTGTGTCCCTTCTTGACTTGCAGGGGTGGGTTTGTTCGGCTCCCTAAGTGTTCCAGCTATTCGGTCGATGTTTGACGCTATCCATGGGAAATGTTCGTCCCTCTTCGCCATATGTTTGCCTATTCAGGAATAAATACATCATATGCACAATCCAAATTATTATAAAATCACTGAACGGTCAATTTTCCTATGTTTGAAATAACGATGTCCAAGTAGCCTATAAGTACATCTAATATAATTGAACAATCATTGCAAAACCCAATATCTATATTTGTTCAATATAATGTAATTGCGATAATAATGAAATATGGGGTAATTGCATCATTATTACTTCAAATATAATCATTTTGCAATTTATAAGTAATAATCATATCATGAAAACCATATACTAGTTAAATGTATATAACGCATAAATGTATCACTTACCTCGTTTGTTGGACTGGTTGAAGTAAAGACCTATCATGGGAGATAATCCAAAGAAAAACAGCAATATGATTATAATCCTGTAGATCCTCATGGTTATTTGATTTGTGATCCTGCATGCAGCGAAATATTAATTTCTGATTCGTCTCTTGACCATCTCAGATTCTCAGCATGTACGATAAGTTGTGTTATGTAATACGTGCTTCATATTATAGTCGTTATCTGGAGCCATTCGTGTGGGAAGTAAGAAATTAAATATCAGCTATGCAGGTATATCTGTTATTTGGTCGTCTCAGATAGATAGCCCTATGTTGTTCCCCGTATAGTATGGACTTATAATGCCCATACACTAAGCTATAACTTATAAGTATTGTACACATGAGAGCCCTCCATTGATTATTTGAACAGGCTTTACAGCCGCTGGACCTAACAACTTTTCATTAAGAAAAATACGCATCAACAGTTTTGCAAGGCGATTGTTACATAATAGGGCGCTGTTCATCTTCGTGAACGTTCATGCATCGAAACGTGGCTATTTCGTGGCAATTATGTGGCGATACGTGACAGTATACGTTGCAATTACATGCGGGGAGGTAGAACTACAATTACCAACATTAATATTCAACATCATTGCTGCATGCTACGTGAAATTAACCCTGTTGACTGACGCCACTTCAGTTACGGTTAATATGTCGCAAAACCTTGCCGTATAGGCCCGTAGATCCGTAGGATCCATGTGAGGTTAAAGGGATAGTTGAGTTTTAGTATATAGGGCGCTACACAAAATAATTTTGTGCGAGATAATGAAAAACTGCGTGTCAAATTCAAAAGAGCATACAATTTTAAAAGCAGAATAAACTTTATTTGATCAAAATCGGTTTAGAAATGGCTGAAATATCCAAAAACATTACCATTTGTAATTAATGTAGGGCCCCACAATTATTCGAAATTTTTGAACCAGCCGTTAAACAAAAAAAAATTAAATGCTTCCTCTTTTCAAAAATTTACAAAAGAGGTTTTTAAATAATTTTTGATTATCTCTCTCTCTAATCACTATTTCAACAAAACATCACATGCATAATTATTTTATTTAAGATGGTTGAAGCCGATGAGTGTTTAGAGAGCGCCCTCTTGAGTTTTAACGACTCTTTTTGAATGATAACAGGCTTTTTACGTAGTCATTTGTAATTTTGTATTCCTTTCGAGCATGGTGGAGTTATAACTATTAGTTTGTAATGTAATGGTGCAGGTTTGGGTTACTAAAATTCAGTTTGACCAAAACTGTACTCTCTTTACCAGAACTCAACTATCCCTTTAATTTAGAAACAGTTATTTACGGCGCCGTTAACACCCGCCAAATTTTCGCCAAAATTCTGCCAATGACTTCAACGTTCGTTTGATTCAAAATTTGCTTCAAAAGCCGTATATATTTTCAGTTGCATATTTTCAGTTGCATATTTTCAGTTGCACCATGCTCGAAAAGTATACACAATTACAAACGACTATAGTAAAACCCCTGTTATCATTCAAAAGGAGCTAAAGGGCGCTGTTTGAAAACAATTCATTGGTTTTAGCTTTTTTTAATACAAAATTGTGCATTTAAAGTTTGTTAAAATAATGATTCAATAGAGATATTATCAACGACTTTTTAAAGACATATTCTGATTTTTTTCAAAGTACTTTTCGAGCATTTTTTGAAATTTTTCTAAAAAGTCTAAATATCGCCCGGTTATTGCCGGTGAAGAACATTTTGAATACAAATATATTTATGGATATTTCAGCCGTTTCTGAACCGATTTTGATCAAATAAAGTTTATTCTGTCATTAAAATTGTATGTTCTTTCGAATTTGACAGTCAGTTTTTCATTATCTCACAAAAAAATATCGGGGGGCATTTCGTGAAATACCAATACTCAGCTACCTTTAAAAAAAGATGTAACGGCATGGTTCAAAATGACCGAATAATTGTGGGGCCCCACAATCATTACAAATGGTTATGTCCGGGGGTTATGTATAATGTTTATGGACTATTTTAGCCATTTCTGAACCGATTTTGATAAAATGAAATGTATTCTGTCATAAAAATTGTATGCTCTTTTAAATTTGACACTCAGTTTTTCATTATCTCAAAAAAATATTTTGTGTAGCGCCCTTAGCTCTATGCCAAAACTCAACTATCCCTTAGCTATCTCTCATGTGAAATGTTGAGGGTAACGATATTACACCTCTTTACTAAAAATGATGCACAGTGTTCTTGCAGAGTAATACTACGTGATCATATTTTAGCGTCCTTTAGATTGGCTGGGAGATTGGCATTGAAAGTTAGCGTTTTGCACACACTTTTGTTTTCACTTTATTTTCTGACCTTTCAAAAGTTTGGTCTTCATACTCAAGTTTTTAAAAATAATTTTGAACTGCCCCCCTTTTTTCTACAACCTAGTAAAAAAAAGAAAACAACAACAACAACAACAACACAGTCAGAATACGCGCGTTATTCAACATGCACAGATAACGTTCCCGCCACGAACAGCTGATTTTCCCTCGATCTCGGCGCGCGCTCAGCCAGGACGGACAGGCACTGCACGAATCCCAGTCCCACGCGTGTATTTTGACGTATTACTCGAACCCAGCCGCGTTATTTGGCATGTTTGGAACACATTTTTAACTGCTATACCTGACGTTATGTAACTGGTCCTTCATATTAATGGCATTTCTGAGTGTTACTGATCCCGCTGACTGGCCCTTAACCATGCCGGAATTGAAGGTAACTTTTCAAACTCAAAGTCAAACTCAAACAAAGACCAAACAGAAATATTCAGATTTTACTTTTACTATTTTCAGAAAATTGACAGAAGCAGATTTGTTTTCTTTCTTCTTCTTGTTCTTCCCAAGTACAGGCTACTCTCTGGTGTATTACGTATTGTTAATTTAATTTGATTATTATTTGAATTTGATTGTCAACTATCAAGCATAAAAAGCAGATGATGGTGATGATGATGTCTTGAACTATGACTGTTAATGATTATGATTAATGCATGTTGCTGTTGGTGATGATGTCATGATGATGACTGATGTCTGATGATGATCATCATGATGATGATGATGATTGATGATCATCATGATGATGTAAACTAACCAGACGCTGTGCAACAGGTCAAAGATGGATGTTCATATTTATGTCTTATAAATGATGATGACAATTTAACTTATAAATGACGGCGCGGCGATCGCGATGATGAGAACGATGCATGATGGTGGTGACTTAGATCGGCAATATCGTGTATTAGGCCCCACCACTGCTATACTGTATACACTTATGTAGCTGACCTATAGCCACTAAATCTGACCTATAGCCATTAATCTGACCTATAGCCATTAATCTGACCTAACTATAGCCATTAATCTGACCTATAGCCACCAAATTAGGGTTAGGGTTAGGGTTAGGGTTTAGTTAGGGATAGGGTTAGGTTATATGTATACAGTATAGCAGTGGTGGGGCCTAATACACGATTATGCCCTTAGATCAACAAATCTAGCACTTTCATGGCCTTTTTTACATTTAATTGTAATATTTTACTGTGGGCTCCTAGACTTACAATGTAGATCCGACAGTAAAATATTACAATTAAATGTAAAATGCTAGGCCAGCCATGAAAGTGCTAGATTTGTCGGTCTAGTGGTGATTGTGAATTGTGATATGATGATAAGTGCTGCAGTATATGCACTGGTTATTTCCCAAATGGCCAAAGGGGTAAGCTCACACCAATTATGACCGCATGATCATGGCTACCAAGTACCAAAGTACCAGGGGTAGGAATGCTCTTGATAATAATTTATGTTTTTAAACTTTATAATAAAGTTTATTGGATGCAAATCATGACCATAAATTTAGTGAGTGTCACATCTAAACCAGGACCATTTACTCCACACAGTGGCAAATTCTGATGGACGTACTTTGAACTACGAATAAAGCGGAAAAAACAGCCTGTCTGTCTAAAGTCACCAAATCCATATCTAGATTGAAACTAATTTTATAATTTATTGTACAAAATTTCAGTTTAAAGAGGATAAATTATACTTGTAAACAAAAACCGTCATACAAGTTCCATTTGTTTCCCTTGCTGCTCAGTTTTCCACCGTAAATAAAGCATGCCCGCAATGTACGGAGACCGCTTGTTATTGTCCAAAACAAGCGGACTCGCGATCTGCAAGCATGCGAACCGTATCAGAATTCGGATACGGTAACTCACGCGGTGCGGGGAGTTTGCTTGGAATACATGGCAGTCATCCAGATAGCAGCAACACTTCCGAGACGGATCACGACTGACTAATCTAATTTTTCTGAATTTTAAAGAATAACTTGGACCATTTTGGTAAGTTCAAATAAAAGTTGTATCATTTTTAGGGCCAGTTATGATCAGAATTTTGCTTGAAAATATGACGAATCTTTTCTGTACCGGGCCACATAGTTCCTGTGTAGGTTGGCATTGCTCTGGTTGCTTGTGTGGCGAGTGTCAATGATAGGTTTTTGATTGAATGAAATGCATTCTCTACCAATACGTGCCCATGACTTGGCATGCATTCATGATTTTTAAAAATGATGCTTTGGTAGAGAATGCCCATCGGAGTACTTGAAACAATGAAATCAATTTTTTAATATAACTTGGACTAAAACATATATGCTGTTCAAATCAGTAGTGAAGGTCTTTGTAGTTTCTACATCATAATCATTGTTACCATAAATTATGTCATTTTCTACAGTTAGCATACAAAGGCTCGACACTAACTGTTTTCTCTATACTAGCCCATTTGCGCAAGTCAAATCATAAATGTTCTAATTTTACTTGCCCACTTACTTCTTGATGAGATTTACATACATGTATGAAATTACACTCTCACAGTTGAGACATTTTTGTTGCCCGATCGAAGCAAGCAACCAAGACCTTTTATGAAATTTAACTTCAATTTTTACATGCCCCAAGGGGGCAAGTGTTAGTGTCGAGCACTGATTATGAATATGATAAAACTAGTTCGACACGCCATTCCCTGACCTAGTTAATCATTAATTTATTTCATTTTCAGACTATTGACACCTTGCTGAGATGTAGCATCTGTTATGAATTCTTCGACATCGCCATGATGCTACCAAAATGCTCACACAATTGTAAGTCCTAGTGAAAAACTATTCCCTTAGACAAGCCTCCACACTAACATTCTTCCTGGCCCATTCAGGCAAGTAGTGCTAGTGCTAGAGTCGAGCCCTGCGGCTAGATTGAGTTAAATCAATGCACCATGCACTTGTGTCTGATCAGGTATTATCTTGAATGTTTAAACCAAAACATAAAAGAAAGAGTGCAGACTCTTTATATGGATCTCATCTAGTATGGACCTTTAAAGTAAAGAATAACAAAACTAAATCTAATTTATGCTAACAATGTTGATTGTGTTTGCTATACAGGGTGGCCCCCCCCAAAAAAAGAACGGAGCACTTCCCAAAATATTGTCACAAAATTATTATAAATGTCCATTGGATAGGGTGTTTTTTCCAATGAAAAATGATGCCAAGAACAGTAATTTTGGTCGTGTGGTGACACCATGTCAGGTTCCCATTTTTGTCGATTTTTGCCAAGTCAGTGCCTGATAAATCGCACTTCCTGCCCCTCATAGCATTGAACAACCATACCCATTCTCTCGGCACACAGCTGAATGCACACTAACAATAGCGAGCGTATTTCTAGTTGCTCGATGCTATGAATGGCAGTAAGTGCGATTTATCAGGCACTGACTTGGTAAAAATTGACAAAAATGGGAACCTGACATGGTGTCACTCAGAGCGGCCTAAAACAAAAACTGTACGACCAAAATTACTTTTCTTGGTATCGTTTTTCATTGGCAAAGGTACCCTATCCGATGGACATAATCATGTTGTTACTTCATTTTGGAAAGTGCCCCGTTCCGTTTTTTGGGGGGCCACTCTGTATAATAGTCATGCTTTTTACTTAAAGGGACAGTTTCTCAAAATATAATCACCTTTGATTATGTTCTCTACACATTAAAACAGAATGTCATGCAAATACGACCAACATTGGCCCTTTGAGCATCATTCGAAGTCACTCGCTGTACGGGCAAATCCCATTCATCGCGTACAGCATGGAGGCTGCCATTGATGTTTATGAAACTCGGATCGCTCTAAAATGTGACGTCAAACCCGAACTAATCTTTTTGTTGGCTCACGTTTTGCCTTGTGTTTGTGCACAAACCCTGCTAGCTGCGAGAGCTAACAAAAAGAGGCAGAGCTTGTTTGTTCGAGTTTGACGTAGCATTTCAGTGCGAACAATTCAAAATCCGGGTTCCAAAAAATATAATGGCAGCCTTCACGCTATACGTGATGAATGGGATTAGCACATACAGCGAATGACTTTGAATGATGCTCCTCCTTTGTTCAGAGGGCAAACATTGGACATATTTACATAAAATTATGTTTTAATGTGTAGAGAAGCTAATCAAAGATAAATAGATGATGGGGAAACTTTCCCTTTAAGGATTCTTTCCTACGGTAACTGCGGTTCAGTGGATCGTTCAACAATAATACATTACAATTATCCCATTTACCTTCCATTTACTTCTTGCGTTCATTCCAAGATTGTTGTATCAGATGATACCTGACCTACAAGAACCTGTTATTTTTTCCTACTTGCTGTGGTTCAGTGGATCATTCAAAAATGATATTACAACGATTATCCCATTTTAATTCCATTTATATACTTCTTGCGTTCATTCCCAGATTGTTCGGTGTGTATCAGACGGTACCTGACCTACAAGAACTTGTGCCCCACGTGCAACACACCAGCTGAAGCTGCTCAGCTCTGCAACAACAGAGCTCTGGATCAACTTGTGGCAAATTTCAAGGCAGTCAGGTACAATTCTACCTTGTTCCTTTACATGACCTTAGTCCAAGACCTCCACCTGGACGGAAAATCTATGGGTTTGTACTTTCTGAAGCAAAAGTTCTGTGAGCTTCTTCTAAAGTTTGTCATATCATATATCTTTTGAATTTAATTGTGCACATCATTTTGTTAGAGAAAGAGAAAGATAGGGGTTTGATTGAGGTGACACAACATTTGTAGGGAATAATGAGAAGGAAATATATCTACCAATTATCAGCCCTTCAAGAAAATGAGGAAGAACAAAAAGGGGGAAAAAATATATTATGCTGCCTCTTTTATATACTTCAGGTCATGTATTCTCAAGCTATGCGAGAAAGACACTGAAGAATTAGAAGGGGATCATCCAATCGTTGGCCCAGCAAGTAGACCATCAACAAGAGATAATTTAGCTAAGAAGAACGAGAAAGAGAAAAATGGCCCTTTTGTTAATTTTTATCCCAAAAATTTGAAAAATTGTCAGTGTTTTACTTTAAAGTTTTCAATGCTGATTCTTCTTAATACTCCAGACCACACATTCTGAAGCTATGCAAGGAAGATGCAGTAAAGAATGAGAAGGAAACAGATCTGCCGATCATCAGCCCTCCGAGTAGACCATTAGTGGGAGATAAGAGGAAAAGAGAACGGAAGAAGAGCAGTCCTTTGAGAAGGCAGTCTAACCCTGACAGTGATGGTGATTTCATGCCTGACAACCATGTACCCGTGGATGCAGACACACCCAGGAGGAAACTACAGGTTAGAAACAAAAACAAATACATCATTTATTTTCAGGACATACTTTCAAGCTTGAATGAAATGAAGAAGCACCTTGAATTATGTTTTGAACCGAGTCACAGACATTTGTGATTTACAGCCATGCAGGTACTGCAGAATATGTTTGACATTTAAAGAGCTTTTATCAACCAAATCTGTATGATTATCCCTTCCACTAATCAACAAATCCCTGCTTATGATAATTAGAGCATTACAAAATAAACATTGGTATCCAACAATTATGGGAAAAATGTCTGTCACAAATTGCACAATTTTCTTTTGATTAAAACTGAAAAGGTGAATACCTTTTTAGTGAAACTATATTTTGAATGCATCTTTGTAAAACAACGTTTGTAATCAAATTTCCCACATTCTTATAAAAGAGATACTACATATATTTGTACAGCTGTTGTTCATGTGTTATGTGTAGCACTTCAAGTTTGTGCAAATATCCTTAATTTGTTGCTTCTTTAGAAGAGATCCAACTACAAGTTCACAAGGGATAAGATAGCTTCACAAGCCACGGAGATGACAACAGACTCCACCGATGAAACCAATCAAGAAACCAAACCAGCTCAGAACAAGGACTTGCACCATACTGATCCACCAGGCGGTCAATCATCATCATCATCGACCTCGTCATCGCCGCCATCAAAAACTCTGAATCACCCCACTGAGGAGAACATTGATCCCACCTACCAACCAGCTGATGACAGTGACAGTGATGATGATGTCATCACCATAGCAACCCCATCCAAGCCCTCTACCAGTCACGGGGAGGCATCGTCATCATCCTCGGGTGCCATACTAGCCACTCGCAGTGAGAAAGGTACAACTCTTTGAATAGTTGTTAATCTACCTTGAAAGAAAATACCACTAGTAGGTGTTAATTATTTGTGTCAACAGCAAGTACTTGACTTATTATCTTGGGCCATTTTTGCTTGAATTCTCATCAGTGGCACAACTTTAGTCCAGGCTAAAAAGACAGGAATTAAAAGTTACTGTTTAAACCATGTCGCACGTGTGAAATTTGATAAGCCCTTTGTTTTCACTATCCCATCAATCTCTCTATTTGTGTTAGGTATTGGGATAAAAGGTCATTTGACATTCCAGTTATAGTATAACTGGTCACCAGTAATATTGCGTCCTGGATCATACAGGACGTTATATTACTGGCGACCGGTTATATTATGACCGGAATGTCAAGCTATATATTTTTCCTACTTCACTAAAACCTGTTTATATAAATATTCTTTTCTAGTGGGCTGCCCAATATGTGGGGTTCCCATCTCTTCCAAGCACATCAACAGTCATCTAGATGCCTGCCTTACAAAGAGTGAGGAGAAAGAGAAAAGGAAACGGTAAGCAGATTTGGAAGAAAAAAATAATTGAATAATAAACAAAAATATTACTTTTTTAAATTAAAAGTTTTAGAAATAAGAGAAAGTGAAAAATGCATTACTGGGTGAAAATTTTTTTTTTTTTTCTTCAAAATTTTTCTTTTGAAATGAAAACATGACCAATTTAATTTTTGTTTGATAACTATTGAGTTTAAATTGATGCATGATTTAAATGTATTAACCCATTCACGACTGGTCCAAAAAATGCTCAACTTGGGGTCTATGTAGAATTAGTGGTGTACAAACAATGATTCGTCTTTAACAAAGCAGACTCAATAAGAGCTTATAATTTATTCAGACTTTAGCAATGATTTATTCTCTTTATTTCCAGATTTACCAAATGCAAACCTTTCCTCAAGTAGGTGTTTGTCCTACTGACAAGTCTGCCTGGTTTATAATGTACATGTATGCTTAACTTTTCTGTTTATTTCCGACATGGTTTCTAGGGTTCCTAAGCGCAAGACTCTGCCCAAGTTGGTTTTCACCCTGATGAAGGAGAAGGAGTTGAGAAAGAGACTCAAAGACTTTGGACTCAATACCCAGGGACAAAGACCTGTAAGTTAAAACTGTCTTTACATTTGAGATAAAAATGGCCTTAAAAACCATAACTATTGCGTAACACTCTGCGCCTAAACGACTTTACTCTGATGTACAATGCCCAGTGTGACACAGATTTGTGCACATGTTCCACATATTTATTTTTGTTTTCAACAGATGATGACCAAGCGACTAAATGACTTCACTCTGATGTACAACGCCCAGTGTGACTCCGACAACCCTGTGTCTGTGGAAGCTCTGGTCAAAGAATTCAACAGAGTGGAGAAGCTAAAGACACAGCCAGCAAACCCAAGCCTCCAAGATCAGGTGACTTATCATGACTTCAAATTATAAGGGATTATTAGGCTCCAGCATTTAGACTGCTGAATTCTTTAGACTTCACTTAAAATTTTACAAATATGGCCATTCATTAAAAAAGGCTTGTGATATTTTGTGAAGGAAAATATATATTTCAGAAAATATGTTGGTGTTGTATAATTTACTGATAAATAATTTAAACACTTATCATTATTCATTCTCAAATGGGTCAAATTGAGTTATGTATGTTGTTTTTTATTTTTTATTTCTCTGTTTAGAGACTGAAGGTGTCTAGATCACACACTGACGAACAGATTGATAAGTCTCAGCAACAGTATTGTAAGTTCATGAAACTTCTACAGTTTTCAATATGTATTTTGAATTCAAGTTCCGTGAAGAATTCTTTCAAATTGATAGATTATGAAATGTATTTACTTTGCAGTGTCTTTTACATAATTGCTCACAATTCCAGTGATGCACTGGATATTTTTACCTCTCATAAATTATATTGTAATAAACAAAGAGTGAAAAGGGGGAGCAAAATTCTTTTAAATTTGTATCAATTTATCTCACCCTTTGAATAATTTTTGATGACTTATATCTTCCCTTTTGTTGAGTTTCATGACATTGTATTTAAAAGAAAACCATAACTTATATATAAATATATTTCAATTGCAGATATGCCTAAAATATAGATGTGTTATAATAAACAAGTAAGACTATGTTAGCCTTTATTCTATCATGTTTTCTTGCAGTGAAGACCCACGGAACCCAGTTCCAAGACCTCATCCAAAACATGAAGCAGCGCATGAAGGGCAAGTCAAAGAAATCAGCCAACGGAGCGGACAACAAGAATCAGTCAGACACTGGGTCATCTACTGATACAACCACTAGCCAGGCATCTTCTGCTCTGGATACAGGGGATGAATCTGTTGCTCATGACATCAGCTTGGATGAAGAATCTGTTGCTAAGGACATCAGTATAGTTGAAGGGTCTGTTGCTAGGGACGTCGGCATGGATGAAGAATCTGTTGCTAGGGACAGCGATGTAGTTGATGCACCTGCTGGTGGGGAGTGGGCGAATAAGGTAGTGAGTGATGACATAACTGGACGATTGGGTGAGAACAACGCTGACAGCAGGGATAAAGTTCTCAACCGTGACCAAGGGCAAGCCAACGTAAGGACAGGTTCTGATGATGTCGGTGCAGACTGTATAGCAGCGGACAACTCTGAAAAGCTAACATGTGAAAATGACAATGCCTCACCAGATGATGTGGTTGCTAAGAAAATGAAAGTGAAAGTGAAACCTAATCACCTCAGTCTTTCTAGGAGAAACAATTGTTCCAACTCTGATGTAGTCATTCTTGAGAAAGGACAGGTTGCAACATCAAATGATGCAGATAACTTTCACAATAGGACATTGCTAGATGTTAAGGTGCTTGGTGGAGATGCTGTTGCTATAGCAACAGGACTTGAGAACTCAGAGGAGCAGATGGATATGACGGAGGATGACATGAGTCCGGTGTTTGGGAGATGCTCCGGTCAGTCAGGTGGGAGCAGGGATGGGGAAACCAAGGCAGCTGGCCCCGGCAGGGGTGAAGAGCATCAGCGATCAAGTGTCAAGCTGGATTTTGAAGGTGAGTTTTGTGGGGGCTTATTAAGCATCCATACACACTTTTTTTTATCTCTATTGGTCTGATCAGGCAATAAATATCTGAATGTTTCAAAATTGACTTTCCCCAACAGAAAATGTACTTGCCCACTATAATCACACTATAATTAAAGTAATCCATTTCTTTGTGAAAATCCAACCAAAAATACTTGAAGCTTTCACACTCTTGTACCTTGTTGTTTGGCTTATGGTGACAGAAGAATTATATGGGTTTTGATTTTTCAAATGTGTCTCTAATTATGGAGATGAGATTGAATTGTAAAGCAGCTGTAGATACTTTCGACCGTAGTCAATAGTATCCAAATTTGGATACTTCACACGAACGATCGGGGTAAAATCAGGTATTGATATACTCTTCTTTTTTTTCACTAGGTAAACAGTATTCCTTTTCTATTAAAATCTCATATCATTCTCAAGAATCTTCGAATGATATTGGTATATGATTGAAGTCTCAAATATCACTTTCGGGAAAAATATAAAGTTAATGGTAACTTTAACTTTTTGGTAATTTTCTTTTGTCCGATTGTGTTGCTTAAGTCAGACCAGAAGGAAACTGGTGCTTCCCTTACACCAGAGTTTGTACCACCCCCCACCAAACCTTCTCTCGTATTTGGTACCTGTAGCGTAGGGATGTAAAGAATAATAATGAAATAAAACTAATTCACTTTGAGGTTAATTTTCTTTTGTTTGATTAATCTATTTGATTATTTGATTACACAGGTCACAAGTCTTCAGATCAGAAGGAAATGAAGGCTTCCCTCGCACCAGAGTTTGTACCACCCCCACCCAACCTCCTCCTGCTGAACGAGGTAGACACAATTTCAGAAGGCAGCAGTCTCGCTACTCTAGAGGTAATGAAGAGTTGTTTTTTTTACTTCAAATTACCTTGAACATATGACTGGTATGTGTTGATGTCATGATAAGGCTTCTCCCCTCATGTTCACTTTACGTTCACTACCAGTCCTGTAGCAGAGAACGATGCTTATTCGGTCATATTCAGGGATGCCAGAGTTCCGGCTATAGCCGGAATTCCGGCTTTTCTGTTTTTTGTACAAAAATTCCGGCTCAACAAACCAAAAAAAAACGATAAAAAAATAAAATTAAAAAAAATATATATTTTTTTTTAATAATATTTTTTTTAGGGGATCCCCAAAATATCCCCAAAATAGGCTCAAATTGCACCAGAGAGCATCTGGAACCGCAGAGCTTCCAAGGCCCTAAGGCGGGCCCTGGACCCCGGCTAAAGGGACTTTGCGCTCGTGATGTGCGCTTCGCGCGCATTATTTTGAGTCTCCACAAATTTTCAGGCCCTGGAGCCATTTGCCACTGGCATCCCTGCATATTATCACCTACACTGTGCAAGTAGTGATGGAGGGGATGAACAATGGGGATGGCGAGGTATCCTCACGTATGTACTTCAGAGTGTCCGGAGTGTATGTTAAAGATGTGCAATCAGAAACTCCCATTTAACCTTTGTCAACTGGATATGGTCAACGACAAAGTTTACTCTTTTTTCTTAATAAAAACTTGAAAAGAGAAACTTTTCAATCTAATTTATCTAGTCGGTTTCCCTTGTGATCATGATTTTAAAAAATTAACATTTAATATTGAAAATATTTAGGCCGTCTAGTTATTGGAGCTTGCACTTATTGCTTTCCATTTTTATTGAAAGAGGGTTAGGAATTGATGTAATGAATGCATTCTAGTACACTAGTTCAGGTACTAATTCAACATTATTTTCTGTCAGTCTTGGTAAAATTGAAATAAGAAGAGTATTTATTAATTGTGCACCCAGAGGATTAAAAGAGAGCCTTCGTTCAGTCTATAGAATTATGAGGTTAAGTTTCTTATTTATGATTAGATATACAGGGTGGCCCAGAAATAACGGAACGGGGTGCTTGCAATAATGAAGACACATGATGCCCGTCATATTAACTAGTAACGTCCAATGCGTGCGCCATTGTTAGTACCCCTTCTTCTCTATACACAGCTGAACGCACACTCACAATGGCGCACGGTTGATCGTTACTCGATGCAGTATGGCGGGCATCATGAGTCTTTAGTATGGCAAGTACCCCGTTCCGTTATTTGTGGGCCACCCTGTATATGTGTGTACATGAAAACTGCAAATTTACCTTTGGATTATTAATCAGGCTTCCCAAATATCTGTTGGGTTTGACAATTTTATTTTTTCTCATAGCGCCCTGCCAAAGGTTATTTAAAAAAAAAAGACATTTAAAGCAATATTCATAATTCATTAATCTTC
The DNA here is from genome assembly GCA_037951105.1 of Echinarachnius parma. Taxonomy (NCBI): domain Eukaryota; kingdom Metazoa; phylum Echinodermata; class Echinoidea; order Clypeasteroida; family Echinarachniidae; genus Echinarachnius; species Echinarachnius parma. The sequence continues at coordinate 20,764 of JBAMJV010007563.1, forward strand.
CACTTATTTTCCTGTCTTATTTCTTTGCTGTAGACGCTGAGTGAGGCATCTGGTAGCCTAGGTAACATGCCATCGCCCCCTGATGTCACCTGCATACCCGAGAGGTAGGCATTTGCCCTTGTTAGGGAGTATTCATTGTTATTTTTTAATTTCTTTTTCGGCAGGTATATTATAATTAAATGATTGTACTTTTTGCCTTGTGTATTTAAACATGCACTGAGTAACATAGAACCATTGTAGTATTCATTGTGTTATCAATCACACTTATTCAGTTATGGTTGTAATTGCTGTAAATCCAGATTTGCATGATTTAGAATGCCTTGGAGTTATTAATCTAAAGGCTCTTCCCCAGATATCAAGATTTTTACAAAGCGTTTTGTGATTGGCAGTATATTTTATAGTCTTTGAGCAGTCCAGAGAAAACACCTTTTAGCAGCGATTTTCAGTAGTAATCGTCCGATTGTATCAATGCTAAAATCAATTTGAGTGTTTAGTGACATACCCGCCTATGCTGGTATTCCATAAAACAAATGTAAGCAAGTATTCTAAGCAATTTTGCAAAATTGCTTACAAACTAAGAAAAAATATTCTCTGTAAGCAAATTTACTTAAATTCAGGATCTCAGTTTGTCGAATTAAAACAAATTTGTGTAAATTAGGTCTAAGCAAATTTGTCTAAACAAGCTTTGGTATTCCGTGAACAATTTGGCATAAGTATTTTTGCTTGCTTATATCTCTTGGAGCTTGAGAGAGTTCAGTTGATGTTGTCTGCATACATTTATGACTGTGTTTCTGTAGTAAAGATATCAATGATAACGCCTATTCTATAGACATCCCCGAGCATCATCATCAAGAGGAGGAGAATTCTCATAAACTCCCCTGTCCACCCAATTGAGGAATATATCAACCATGAAATAGTTCAAGGTACTGTTAATTGCCTCTTTTTCTCGCTTGCGCTTTCATTCGTGATAGATTCTCATTCAACGTATAATGCATGTACAGTCAAACCTGTGTAAAGTGACCGCCGAAGGGAAGTAAAGAAAAGTGGCCACTGTAGACAGGTGACCTCTATAGACAGGGGTCAAGTTTAGTGGCCATTATAGGCAGGTTGGCTGCTATAGACAGGTGGCCACTAAGACAGGTTTGACTGTATTTGTTTTGATTTTGCAACGGTCTCTTAAACATATTCGTAATCGCTATAGGGCTCCATTACACAAAATAATGCATTTTACATCGCTAGCCTAATATCCTGTAGTTAACAAACAGCATGACGTCATAGAAATTTTAAGCATTTTGTCTTATCTGCGCCTACACAAAAACTTCTATGGAATATGGGTTTAGACTTTTTAAGGGAAGTCAATTTGTTTATACAATTAAAGCCCAGCGCAGACAGAGCCGACTCGGCCCGATCCGACTGGTTTTCAGCCTGATTAACTCAGCATACGCTGCCTCAGGACTCCGGTTTTGTCAATCAACTGCCAGTCAGAGGTCATTCGATGCCGATTCAACATGTTGAATCGACTCCGACTAAGCAAAACTGACTCTAGCCTGACTGAAAACCAGTCGGATCGGGTCGAGTCGGCTCTGTCTGCGCCGGGCTTTACTTGTCCAAAACTTTCTCTTAAGTTTATGTAATACCAGTCCTGAAATAGGTTGAGGAAGTGGGATGCAAAACCCAGCAAGGTCATACAGAAGTGACATTCCAACAATTTCGTCCAGCTAATACATTCTTGCAGTGTTACATTTCTTTCATCCCAGAATACCATTTGTTTTATACAAAATGAGTGTTCTTTTCCTCCTGCCATTCACATTCTCACCTTGTACATTACATCCAACACCTGTTGGTTAATTACAAGGGGATGCATTTTTCTTGACTGTGATTTGCAGTGATCAGAATTTTCAAAATTATTTGTACCCGTTCACACGAAGAAAAAATTGCACTGGCTCAGACCTTATGCAGAACCCCATGCAAAAACTGCATGCATACATGTTTGACCGAAGCGCTTTGCATGATGGGATATATAATCACAATCTTTTTTCTGTTGACTGTTCACACACTCCGCGCATGCGGCAAATAATCACAATATTTCTGAAAATCGCAGAACTTAGCTCAATTTGCATTGCGATCCTCAGGCTCATCGCAATTATTGTCGAAATTTTCATGTCCACACAGCAAATAATTTCGAAATTTGGATCGCGATGCAAATTTTGTAATTAGCATTGCGAGTATTTCCGCCTGTGTGAACTGGCCTTTTGTCTTTTATTTTTGAACGAATTAACAAGCATGAGTGCATTCCTGCCTTGTAATGACAGGATGTGTGTATATTTCATCTTGGGAAAGATAAAGATCACTGCATTCTTTGCATGTACATTTCAGGTAGACCTGTCAATCATCTTGTCAATCAATGTTCAGGTTTAATAAGAAAGTTGTGGAAAGTTCAGTGAACCTGTCCTCCTTATATAGGGTTTGTGCCTGTAGTAAAAAGTTTCTCTGACAAATTTCCTATACTTAACCAAAATTAATTTTCATTTCAGAATGCAAAATGTTACTTATTTTTGCCGTATGAAATTGCAATTGCATTGTTTCATGGCTTATCTCCTACCATTGAACATATTAATTTGAGTATATTATCTTTTTTTCCTAGATCAGGGAAAATTATAGGGCCCAGTCTATGCGATAAGGACTTAAAATACACAAAAAGGTCTCCATGATTTTGTAATGTTCTTTTAATATAACAATCATTTCAGAGTGCTTTTCCAGTGCTGAGAGACTTTGAATTAGACCCTAAAAAAAAAAATTTCTGACCTAGATAACGTAATGACATTTTATGGTATTTTTTTATGCCTCCGCCAACGAAGTGGCCGGAGGCATTATGTTTTCGGGTTGTCCGTCCGTCCGTACGTACGTCCGTCCGTACGTACGTCCGTACGTACGTCCCGTTTTCGTTCTCGCGATATCTCAAGAACCGGTTGACTGATCAATTTCAAACTTGGTATGAGGGTACATATTGTGGTGACAATGATCTGATTAGATTTTAGGGGTCATGAGGTCAAAGGTCAAGGTCACAGGACTCAATATATATGCAAAAATGCCTCGTTCTCGCGATATCTCAAGAACTGGTTGACGGATCAACTTCAAACTTGGCTTGAATGTACATATTGGGGTGACAATGATCTGATTAGATTTTGGTGTTCATGAGTTCAAAGGTCAAGGTCACAGGACTCAATATACTGTATGTGCAAAAATTCCTTGTTCTCGCGATATCTCAAGAACCGGTTAACAGATCAATTTCAAACTTGGTATGAGTGTACATATTGGGGTGGCAATGATCTGGTTAGATTTTGGGTTCATGAGGTCAAAGGTCAAGGTCACAGGACTTAATATATGTGCAAAAATGCCTCGTTCTCGTGATATCTCAAGAACCGGTTGACGGATCAATTTCAAACTTGGTATGAGTGTACACATCGGGGTAGCAATGATCAGATTATATTTTGGGGTCAAAGGTCAAGGTCACAGGACTCAATATATGCAAAATGGCTTGTAATGGCAACATTTCAATCACTGAATGTCAGATTTCAATCAAACTTGGTACCTGAATGTTTCTTAGGGAGCCAATGTAGCCATCAAAGTTTGGGGTCATATGGTCAAGGTCACAGGACTCAAAATATATGAAAAATAAAAAAAAATTAATTCAGTGCACATTAATTTGGGCTTGATATTGAAATCGCGTGATAGCGGAGGCATAATTTTCGACTGCGCGCAGTCGAAGATCCATCTAGTTTCTTTCTCACTCGTCTTTGCTTAGGAAGTCCCCAACCTTTAGAGGCTTTAGCCTGAAATTTCCACTATTGATGATGGGAGTAATGATATTGATAAATGTATGGTCTTTTGCAATTTGCACTTTAGTTAATCATTCCTATTTGTGGGCCTGCGGAAGTCGTTACCACAAACACAAAGCTTGAACGAGAGAAACACAAACTGAGAGTTTCTACTAACTTTTGTCTCGACTCAATAAATGATTGTCATCTTAACCTGTTCAGGACTTATTGATTTTGCTATAACTTGTATCCTCCATAGACCCCAGCCCGAGTATTTTCGTGACCCATTCTGAAGGGGTTAAAGTTAATAAATGGTAATTTTGCGCTTTCTTTTGTTATTCCCAGTCCTGGGCCTGCTGAAGTAGTGTATCTTTTCATGTAAAGTTATAATTTTTTTTTAATTTTGTATTCATTTTTTCCCTCCCAGTCCTGGGCATGCTGCAGGTTTCCACTGATGAATATAGGATTGATTCTTTTCATGTAAAAAGTGATGATTTTTGTTTCATTTCATTTATTTTCTGCCAGTCCTGGGCCTGCTGATGTAGTCACCAAACCCAAGAGGCTCGGCAGAAGGAAACGCAAGCCTGAGGTTTACACCGATGAAGATGGCAGCGGGGAGGCACGGGTTACCAGATCTAGAAAGAGGGGAAAGACTTCTACTACATGAGGCTGATTCAAGACACCAACCTTTTCTGGTTAGAATGGGTAGAGAATCAACATAAACAGCTGGACCGCTATTCATTTCAATACTTGGAGTAAAAGAAAAGCAACATTTTTCTTAGCCAAATGGGGATTTGAATAATCATTTTACAGTTTTACAAGTTCTTATTCTACATTGTACTCTTGACACCGTTTTCTGTGAGGGTCTATTACAGTACAAGATGAGTACTTTACTCAGCCTGGCTAGTTGCTGATTGATTTTTTGATACAAAAAGTGAAGTTTTGAAATGAATACAAGCACAGCTCTGTATCACCACCAAAGACAAACTTAGGCATCAAAAATGCAAATAAGCTGTGATTTGATTATATCGGTGCTATTCAGTGTTTGATTAATGTCGCCCTAATTGATACGAAAATGGAAACCTGTGCTTCTTCCTTTATCAAGATTCAAGGAAATCAGCATAATTGTGATACAGTGGAACCTCGTTATAATGAGGACCTTGGGACCATGAAAATGTTGTAATTAAAAAAAAAATTTAAAAAGAGGTTTGACTGGTAGAATTAACTTGTTTTAAGAGTTTTGTTTATGTCCACATAAATTATTCTACGGGTCCTGTACGATTGGTGCATGCTTTAATAATTGATTTGCAGGAAAATATGATTGTAAGATTCGTTTACACTGTACTAAATATGAAAGAGCAGGATTAAGTATTTGCTGCATGTTTTTTTGTATTAATTGTCTATTAAATAATTGTGTCTTGTATAAAACCAAAGCAACATAGGTGTGTGTAATGTTTGGTTGTATTTTAAATCATAAATGCATTCGTGATATGAATCAGTATGCATTGTGCATTTGTCTCTACGTGCCTTTATGAATAAAAGACGATCCAAAGACCTGGGCCCTGTTTCATTCAACGTTTCCAATTGTTGTAAATGTCCAATCATTGTAACTCCTATGTCAACAGCCAATCAGCTTGGAGCATTGTAGCTGTTACCATAGTAGATACAATAATTGGACAGCAATAAGAAAAGTTTTGTGAAACGGAGCCCTGAACACAAGTTTGCTTCTGTGAAGCATTCTTCAGAAATATTCTGTAAAACAGGCGTATTTGTACACAATTTTGCCAAATTAATGTACATACAAATTATGATATAGTACATGATCGACAACACAAAGTAAACCAATCAAATTATAAGACTTTGTCAGAGAATATTGTTATGTGTTTGTGTTTTATAGGATTAAAGGGGACCACTTTTGCAAAGGGTAGAGTAATTCATAAATAATGCAATTAATTATCACCACTTACGGAACCATTACGGCCTCATGGTTCTGTACTCGCCAAACGTCTGCGAGTGTGCCAATTCTATTCACGCGTCCATTTGGAGATGATAGAATCACGGACGATGCGTTCGTCCTAGACAAAAGGTAATCTTCGTTTACAGACCCGTGAGGCGTGACACATGTTGTAGTATGGTGGTATGCATTTTCCAATTATATAATTTTTCTGGAAACACATTTTTCAGAACCTTTTTGGTGGAATGGACTACCTACAAAAAATGTTACCTTGTTATAAGAATATTATTTAGGAGTGGTGGTACCCTTTAATTTCAATTGAAAGTATCTTTTGAAGTTGGTTATAAGATTCCATGCAAGTGCCTATGTGATTACCAGCCTGAATAGGTAGGTATAAATCTCTTGTAACATTGTTTATGTATGATGCATTTTTATGACAAAAACAAGACGATCAGTAGTCATAATTAGTTAACATTCAAGTTTCATACAAAGTTATTCCTTTTATTTACAAGATATGTACAACAAAAGTAGATAAATTATACAGGAGTAAGCATTATCAAACATAATCATTGTAAATTGTTATTGAGCTATGAAAAGGAGTGATATCCAAATGGGAATCGTAATGGTTGTTTTTATAATAAAATGGCTATAAACACAACATCGCAAGAACGGAACTAGAAGTTCATTGAAGGACATGAAAATGAATCACCTCTTTACAAGAAACGAGTTCATTAATACAATGTAAAACAAGTATTTAAGATTGTGATGTCTTCCGAAAAATATTTTATGAAGTAATAAATTTACTACATTTACATGCAATATAAATCTGTGTCATATGTATTTGTCTTCAATATGTGTTGAAGTGTACACATAAGCAAATATTCTACAAGAAAATAGAAGAAATACAATTAGCAGAACATGCCACAATGTATTACAGTGGAACCTCTTTAAAGTGAGGTCTGTTATAACAAGATATCATAAAGAGGTAAATTCAATGGGACAAACATGCTCATTATAATGAGGTTTCACTGTACAGGCTTTGTATAGTTGTGATACTACTGTAATCTCCTGTCTATATTCATTGAGCCCCTCTGTTTTTGTTTTACTTAATCTACATGATGATTACTGAACCGACAGTTCAGCCTCTAGTTAAAAAGTTGAGTCAAAGATGCACAGTGTTGAGTTGTGTACTGACCTGTACTAGATAATTTGCACACGATTTTGAACAACCGATTCAATTACCACGTGTGCTTTTCCACATGTTCTTGTAGTCACGCAACTATACAGCCCTTTTAATACAGTTTAAATGTTTGTGAACAGATATAGCAAAACCCGGCACTTGTCGGCATAAATCAAAACAACAAATTTTCAAAAACAGCAGAAAACTTTTGACAAAGATATAATTGTTTCAATTTTACTATATATTTTGCTATATCCGGTCAAATTTATTATTTCATTAAAACAATTTTAATGAAAGTATCTACATGTGGTGACACATTGCACACATATTACAAATAATTTTTAAAAACTTTGTGAAACCACCATGGCACTTCTTCAATGTGCAGTAGTATTTAAATGCTCTTCATTATTTCCTTCATGATTGGACTGAAAAAGCTCAATTCGTATTACTCAGTTCTGTATAATGGATCTGCTATCATCGGTTGAGTTGAAAGATGCCCGACAATACAGAAACAAATTTAGTCTGCTTTTTTCATCAGATTTCTTTTTCTTTAGAAATCCTGCAAGCCATGGCCCATTTCTTCCACATTGCACTGAAGCATTCAATTTTATGAGAGTCACTCTCACTTCTTCTTTTGTGGGCTATTTGAGGCAATTTGAGGGGCAAAATGCCCTCCTGAGCACCAGTTAATTTTTATTTTAATGCATCCAATATCATGCACAAGTTTGTTCGCATGAATTGATAAATACAAGCATTTTCGGGACCAAACTTGAACGCGTTATTAAACAGGCATCAACTATTTCTAGAATGATGAGTTCACCGCTAAAACATTCCAAGCATCTCAAAGCAACTTGACTCCATTAAACTCCATGCTCTTAGATGGGTCCGTAGGATAGTGTCTCTGGCACAGGGTCATCAGCCTCTTCACGGCCTGCAACAAACAAGAAACAGAACCATAACAATGACTTTAATAACTACTAGTTAATGATGACAGTTTAGGGGGTGTTGCATTAAGAGTAAATACGACCAACATTGACCCTTTGGACAAGGACGGAGCATCATTCAAAGTCACTCGCTGTACTGGCGAATCCCATTCATCGCGTACAGCATGGAGGCTGCTATTGATGTTTATGTAGCTCGGATTTAGAATTGTTCGCTCAAAAATGTGACGTCAAACACGAACTACTCACAATCCCTGCGAGCTGCGAGAGCTGACAAAAAGAGCCTGAGCTTGTTAGTTCGGGTACGACGTAACATTTCAGCACAAACAATTAAAATATCGGGTTTTAAAACATTTAATGGCAGCCTCCATGCTGTACGCGATGAATGGGCTTAGCCCATACAGCGACTGACTTTGAATGATGCTCCTCCTTTGCTCGGAGGGCAAACGTTGGACATATTTGCATGAAATTATGTGTAGAGAACATAATCAAAAGTAAATTGTAGGTGGGGAAACACAAAACAGAAAATATGCACATTTGAGCAGATCCAGAATTCAATAAAGCCTATTCCGTCATATACATTAGACTCTCATTATAACCAACCCCTGAAGACAAATGAAATAACTTTTTATGACAAATGCTCTAATATCAGAATAACTGAAAAATGACTGCATCATTAATTCTTGACTAGCTGGGTACCATTAAGTTTATGTGATCAGGCAGGTTTGTGCATAGGTGTGAGACTCGCACAACTCTCAACTCTCTGGCGTATGTAAGCTTCCGCGGAAGTGCATATATCATGATGCCTCCTTGAACATCAAATTTGTGTGACGCGACAACACGGGGGGTGTTTCACAAAGATCCTAAGTTGAACTTACAAAATATGGAAAGCCATTAGTTTATTTGGAAAATTGTTGTAAAAGTCCCTTTTCAAAGGTTAAAAATGTTGATTCAAATCATTAATATTTTCTATTATCAAGGAGATTTCATGTTCTTGATGCAACATTTATGAAAAGTCTAAAATTCTTGCTTTGTTGCTTTTGAATATATTGTATTCCAAGGCTAAAAATGGCTTTCCATTTATAGTTAGGTACATATGTGACCTTACACCACAAAACGACCGTTACGTCGCGGAGATAGCTTCTCTGTTATTAGCTGAAATAGTCAAATTTGGTTTAAAATATGAGATTTAGGATTTTTGTATTTCCTGAATGAAGGTATCTTAATCTACCCTCTGTGAAATTTTGATCGTCAGAAATCATGTTTAAATATGTTTTTTCATCAAATCAAAATTATAGGATTACAGCGCTTGAATGGACGCCGATCTTTGAAATTGTCCGTTTCTCCCTTGTTTTAAAACTGCTTCAGCCATTTTCCAAATCTTTGGCGCTCATTTTCAGAGGGTTTGCCTTGTCTGAAAATGACAAATTATATACCATTTTAAAAGGAATGACTTATATTTTAATTTAATATGAAAATCAGCACAATCAGTTTTCCCGACTTATTGGTCGTTTTGTGGTGTAAGGTCACATATTAGAAATAAGTGTAACTTAGAATCTTTGTGAAACACCCCTACAGTGTACAGTCTCTTTCAAAATCAGTCTTTATTATTCAGTGTTCATTAGAACCAGTCTACTGTGGCATAGATATTGGTTGACAATAATCATTCCAAGAATTTCAAGGCTGACACTCCAGGACGGATCCGTACATTTGTGACCGTGGCACAATATCATCGGCCGTTTCAAAGCCTGTACTTGAGAAACAAGAACTTATGAACAATTACTTTATTACACACTAATATTAACCCGTTAAGGACTAGTCACAGAAATAGATGGGCTGGGTAAATGACAGGCACATTCATGCCTAATGAATTGTATGAATCTTATACAAATACATTTTCACAGAATGAAATTCATTTGTTTTAAAAAACAATTCCCCTGAAGAAATTGGTGAGGTTAATACCGATTGGTGGCAGTCTTTGGAATCAAATACAGGGCTTATGCTGAACCTTTTTCAAAATCTCAAATGGCCTGTTCAATAGCGTCGATTTTAAAATACAAGGTATACATTGATCAATATTAGAAATTGTTTTTGCTGGCTTTTGCTTGGGATTAAGCTCATAATTGTTACCAACTCTCTTGAACTTAGTGATGTTATGATTAGCAAAAATCAAGGAAAAACAATTTCTTCTTTCTATGCATACAGCCCAAAGTCTGTCATAAATGATAATTCGTACTAGTTTGCAGCCATTTCTACATGCCATTGGAAAGTATTTATTTTGAGCCCGAAATAGTCCTGAATGGGTGAATAGTTTCAACATATATATCACCTAGTAGCAATGATTTGAGTTCTCTGACAAGAACGCTTGGCATCTCAACGTAAGTCTTCTCTTTTGAAATCCACACTCTTGGAAGGGGCTGTTGGGTAGCTTTTCTGGCACAATGTCATCAGTCGCTTCAACGCCTAAAGGAAGACAAAAACATATCTACAGGTTTGAAGAATTGGTATGAGCAAAATCATAAAAATAATGTTACAAGACTGAGTGTATTTATACAATGCATTGTAAAAGTAAAAGTGGCTGGTAAAACACAACTGGAGACAAATGTAACTACTTACACAAGGCCCAAGTATGGTTGATCTCTGAAGTCTCTCCTGGTGTTTTAGTAGGATTTTTAGAGGAGTGGTTGTGAATGCATGATGAAGAATTCATAAATTCATGAAAACCAAAATGTCAACAAGAAACTAAAAACAATCAAATTAAAGAAATAATGATTTGACAATTTCAAATTTGATGAATACTACTTACTTGGATGTATTTTCTTTGGGTTTCATCATTGAGTACATCTGTAATGTGCTTGGGTCAAGGAAAAAAGGGTGATTTTGTATTATATTTCCTAACAATTTGCATAAAATTACCCTGGAAAATAGTCAAAGATCAAAGCTAGGCATTGTTTGTCATAGTGCTTGTTTACTGATGGATGGCATGAAACATAGCCCTACTTAAAGTGTAAACAGTAGGTACATCCTGCAAAACTTTCTGTATGACCGTCTTTCCGATTTCAGGCAGTTTTTAACATGATTTACATGACTGTTTGGGCAAACGATTAATAATTTATTAAAAGAATACTCAAAACAATGCTTCTATAAAAAACAGTATTGCTTGAAGTAAACTCAACACAACACGCCCACACCGTCTGACGTGGTAATGAATGCATGCCTTGTAACCTCATGGCACATTATCTACTTTCATTCAAAGCAATACTGGGGATGAACAAATAATTTAGGAACAAAATCAATAACAGTTTTTTTAAATTTCCATTTTGTTCTACTTTATCTCTTTCTTTCTCTGGTCTCATTGTCCTCTAAGAATGTTGGAGCTCAAGATATGCCACAACTTTCTATTTCTCACACTCCTATACAAAAAAAAATGTAAATAAATACCATGCCCAATAATACCACAATACTCTAGTTCAAGAAATTCTAATTTTTCTACAATATAACCATACAAAAACATTCAAAAAGGATACGAGCTACATTCTTGGAGAAGATCTTTTCTCTGCCAGTACGGACGTGAATACCGACCATGGTCACACCAATGGGCCAGGGAGCATTGCCTATGGCCATCTGAAGATAGGCATCGCTAGCCTGCAGGAAAGATCAGAATCAATACAGGTATAAAAGTTTTCTTAGCAATTGACTGGTTGCCATCAACTTCATTAATTAAAAGAGTGGCGCATATAGGTCATGTGTCTACTATAAGTTGTGACATACTACAACAGATGCTCAAGTAAACTCAACTCTTCATTTTGAGAAAGATCTTTGAATCAGGTATAAATTTCTTTTACTTTGCTGCCAACAAGATACATGTATTCCAGTCTTTATAAACATCATACACTAATGGCACACCAGTAGGAAATGGGGAAGGTCCAATGCCAGAATGAAAAAAATTGGGCTTTGTGCCACCTGAATTTCATTGATTACAAATTTAACTGGGCATCCAATTATGACAAAATATGTATTGTTTTGTCTGTATTCAATGGCCATCTATTTCTGGCTTAGGGCCACTAGTAGAATTTACATTCTAGAATTGGGTAAGAAAACATTTTGTAAGAGTAAAACGAACCTTGACATACTCTCTCTGAAGCATGAACTGCACAATCTGAGACAGACTGTCGAGGATATCACTCGACATTGCCTGTAGACAAATTAAAGAATAAGAACAAAACCAGAACATTATATATTTATTTTTCTTATTAAATTCAAGGGTATAGCTAATTAACAATAGCATACACATAAAAATAGTCCACAACTATTTTTTGTTTACAACAAAAGATGATACGGCAAATATTTCTAAGGCAAGAGTTGCACAATCTGAGACTGTCAAGAATAATGACCAACAAAGACTGCCCCCCCCCCCCAAAAAAAAAAAATCACAAATTAACTATTTTAATGGTATAGGATAAAGAGTTTCCTTTTAATTTTGTTGGTATGAAACACAGAAAACTCTAGTCAAGGTCAATTATATACCCAAATATATTTTTTCACAAGTTAATTGTCTTAAGTTTAAATGCCTGCATGTGTAGCTACTTTCTTTTTAAATTCCCTGACTGTAGCTAGCGCTCTGTAATCTCCCTTTCGAATAGTTTCCTACAAACAAATTTCATGTATAGCATACTGAAACTCATGCCAGTCAAAGTCAGTTACATAACCAAATTTCGCAAATAGTCTGGTTTAAATGTATGCTTTTGTATTTACCTTCTTTTTCAATTTCCTAAAGAGTGGTTTGAGGTATGCCGACGTCTGACTGTAGGTAGCACTCTGTAATCTCCCTTTTGTGCTTCGCTTCAGATCCTCTGGCCTGCGGTTCAACTCCTGGGCCCATTCCCTCAGCAAAAACTGCAGACATAATCAATCAAACCACATTCAAGGGTTATTTGGTTTATTCATAAATATCAATATATCATTAATCAATTAACAAGTAATGTATAAGGAATAATGCTTTTGGAAATGCCTCTTTTGTACTTCCATTCACTAAGCAATAACTGAAGACATACCGTATTTGTCGGTGTATTAACCGCTCCGGTGTATTAACCGCACCCCTAAAAAAAAAATTTAAAAAAAAAAAAAAAAAAAAAAAAAGTGCGGTTAATACGGTCGTGTATTAACCGCACCCCCTTTTTTTTTTTTTTTTTTTTTTTAAAAGGTGCGGTTAATACACCAGCAAATACGGTAACTGATCTCATGGTGATAGAGATGATTTTATTGGCATGAACTATATCGTGTCGATAATTTTCTACACAACTATATTCAACCAAACACAAGTGCCACCAGAGAAATCAATTTATAAAGCCAGGGCTTTTCAAGACCTGTCCACCATCAAGGACTGGAATCAACTGCAAACCCCAATAGCAAACACTAAACAAGCCATCAATTGGAGATCTTTATTGACTAAACTAAAAACAGTATCAGTACTAGACGTCACATCATGTCCTCATTTGTTTTAATGCAATTTCAATATAACTGTTTTATTTTTAAAAGTTTGTAACTCAAGTAATAAAAGAACATTTGTGACCCAGTCCCGTCAAACCCACAAAAACTTGACCAGAATGAGTTTTGACTTTTTTACATATTTTGAAAGAGTATACTCTAAGCTTTAATATGATATATACCTTAACAAATTTGGACCTGCATAACCTATTCAAAAAAGCGATTAAAAGTAGGAGAGTGAGCAAGTCTAGTTTAACGGAATAAGGAGAAAACAGCCTCTAAAGATTAGGATCACTCAGGCGCGCAGTGCGAAGGAACTTTCATTGTATCCCTTGTGAAGGTGAAGTACAAGGGAGCTTTAATGCATGAAACAGGATCTAATTAAAGCTAAACTTTGACCTGGAACCGGTATGTGTCGCGATTAGCCAATCACAGGCCGCGTTCAGCGATCGCGTGCGAATCTGGGCCATAGTACGGCCGGTCGTAGAGCTGTGAGCTGACCGAAGGGCTATTGTCTCGCAGCGTTCTGCAAAAAGATTTTTGATCAAAACATGAGTCACTCCGAAAAAACATGGTCTAGAAAACTGCTTATAACTCAACTTTGGCTTTGTTTTAAGACTCCATATTTTGACAGTTGACAGATGAAGGATTAAACTTTCAGGAAAAGTAAAGTTCAAAATTTTCATTTTTTAGCATGATTCACACATTTTGGCTCATAACACACAAACATATCTGGCGACTTTTTGTGGGTTTGAGGAAAGAGAGTCACATTTGATACCAAATTAATTATACCAACATGTAGATAAACCAGGACAACTTTATTGTCCACCTCCTCATCTCCCTTACCCATTCCCTGTGACATCTGCAAGATGGTGTCGATGGTGTTGCTGTCATCTTCGTACCTGATATCATAGCTTCATTTTTCAAAAAGTTTGTTAAGTTTGTAAGCAAAGAAAAGAAAGAACTTTTGATACCCGATTTTGTTTAACACACCTGTAGATAAACCAGGACAACTTTGTTGTCCACCTGCTCATCTCCCTTGCCCATTCCCTGTGACATCTGCAGGATGGTGTCGATGGTGTTGCCGTCATCTTCGTACCTGATGTCGTAGGCGCTGCTCGGGACATCCTCTCCCTGGGCCTTCACCAGTTCTTCCAGGTACTGCTGGTCGACCTTGTCCATGGCTTCCTTGAAGTCATTCCTAAAACCCTGCAAAAAGTAACATTTGTGATAAACATTATCAATAAACACTATGATCGAGTGGTACAACCTGTTCCAAAAGCAAAGAACACGTAATGATCATCAATATTCCTAAATGTACAACATACTTAAATCAGTGGTGTAGGAGCATGGTAGGCATGTGCACCCCCCCCCCCCCCCCCACCACCACCTAATAACAATACAAAAAACATTGAACAAGTGGAACAATCCTTTACAAAACAACAAAATACACCAAGTGTGCCCCCAACAAACAGTCCTACCATGCTATGCCACAGACTTAATCATTATCACATTTGAACATAGGTCCATAGTCTCCTTTCTTTAATTCATTCCTTAGATCCTGGAATTGGAGCAAATGTGACAAAGTATTACACCAACATTATTTGCTTTACTCCCTCTTTTGTTCCTTGTCATCAGATGTCTGACCAAACAAGACACAACTCCATTGTTTGACTGACCACCAAGGACTAATGTATCACCTTTAACAAAGAGAATATTGTCATACTTTCCCCTTGTTTGCAACTCTAGAATACACAAACACATAGCGATATAGGGACAAACAATAAAACACACATACTGAATAATGAATAATAAGAATGGAGAAATTAGTGCAAAAGCAAAATTGTTTCCAAGTGTTCACATTTCAATACTAAGTATTCATTAATCTTACCTTGTCAATTTCTGGTGCAAGCATTTCAATTTTTCGCAGCCTGAAAAATGCTTCTGTGTCTGTCTCTGCAAACAGCCTGATTGGCTCATTTCTCTCTCTCAACCTTCTAACGACCTGGAGGGAATAATAGGAAAAACAGAGGAGATTAATCCTACAGTGGTAAGTTTCAAAACAAATTTGAAGTGAACTTGAATAAAAACTTAAAACATGATTAGAAAAAACATAGGATGAATGTATTCTTGTTCATCTTTATGAAAGTTAGCAAAGTTTGTGTCTTTTACTTATGAGCAAAAATCATTTGGATACTCTTTCAAGAATGAAGAAAACATGGCTTCTTGCTTGCATTATTACAAAGTAATAAATGAAATTGTGATCAGAACTCATGTCTTGACAGCTCCAATGGGTTCACATCTCTTTCTGTATATATATTACAGTTAATTTGCAGCATTTTAAAGACATCCTACAAATAAATGTATTGTGTAATACATGTTGTTTTGATGATTACTAAGTGATTATCCTCACCTCTTGCCTTGAAAGTGTGACGAGATTTGGATCATCGCTCATCGCATCACTGGACAGACGCTCTTTCCGAGCCTTCTTGCTGCTGGAAGGTTCATCCTCACTCTCAACCTAACACAAAATGTTCAGAAATTACTATATTTAATGCAACTATTCAAAAATGATGGAATGGCTACAGGAAATAAACCACAATATATGTTCAAGAATTACAATTAATTTACAATAATATTCTATGAAAAATGTCTTTAAATACTATAAAAATATTCAAATTAACAAATGAAAAACAAATTATATCAAAATAATGGACATCTTTTCATTTACTTCAAATTCTAAATTTTTAAATTTTTTTTACAAGAGTTTCAACTCATTTCATCCTGGGAAGATGATTCAAGTGTATTTGAAAAATCAAAACTCATTTCATTTTTCTGTTACCATGAGCCAAACAATAAGGCATTTTGTAAGAAAAATACGGAAGTTCTAAGTGATTTTAGTTGAATTCAACAAAGTTAATAATGGATCATTTTACAACATAACTTACTTTGTGTTTCTTCCAGTACTCCTCTTCTTGCTTAGCAATCAAGTCACTTCTTTTAAATGTCGTTTTCCCAGTTTCCTGTGAAAAAACATGGGAGATATATTTGTTTTACTCTCCTACTAATGCTAGTGTGACACAGTGTGACACAGTGTGGCATTTTGGATTCCGCCACATCTACAAAGTAAATGGTCCATAAATATATGGACCATTTACACGCAATATATGCAAATGCAGAGGAGATGCGCTTGTCCATACACTGCATAAACGGCAAGAACTTTTTATATATCACATCACAAGATCTGTATTTATTATGGATCTAAGGCCTAGCTTTTAGGCCATATTATGCATTTTAAAAAGAATTAAGAAATGTTAAACAAACTTACAAATTATGATGTTTATTCCTCTAATTTCTGGCTACTGCTCGAAGGTCGGCCATTTTCGAAGAAATAAAACTACGAGCGCGCCACGCGCGGTGATCGCATGCTAGTGTATACACACGTGCACGCTCTGATGTAAACAAGCTTCAGCTGTGTGGACAATGGCACACCCAGACGTGCCTAGCCATCATTCAAGCCGTATGCGGCTGTCCCCGTATACGTACAGCTGCCCGCATACATCGATCGCAATACTAACTAAACATTAAAATACCCAAACATCGAACATCACGTAACTTGCTTATATATTCTCCCGAAATAGGCCCGAAACACTTGAAAATTGTAATATTTCAAACCAGATAAAACATGAAACTTCTGGCAACAAGAATATTTAACCTGTCTCGGCAAAACGAAAATTAATTATATTAACAATGTACAATTTCTTGTCGATAGATGGCTCACTTCATTTGGTAAGTTTTTGCTATTGCGCAACCAGATCGTTCACTATATGAACGCGCTGTTTTCGGAATATCGACGAAGGAAAAACGGGACTGCAAATCGTCGATTTTTCAACCTATTATGGTCTTCAAAACATCAGAATTGGCAAGTATTATCAAATATTAGGATTTATAGCATACATTAATTTATAGTTTGTTTGATTTGCAGGTAAAGGGAGGCAGGAATCAGCGAGCAAAAATGTACCTTGGATGGGGCAGCCAGTACAGTGCAAATGTACGAAAATCGTAATATCCAGACAGCACTATACTAATGAACCTATGTGTGGATTACGCATGGTTTCGGGCTTTCGGCACTGTGCGGGAAGGCTTCGTGGCCCGCATCGTCACGTCATGTTTTTGCCAAACTTCGGCACTCTTCAAGCATTGTCCCGCCATATTTACGCCATCTTATCCGCATCGTCATTTTGGTCATTGTTTCACGATATTTGTTTCAACTGGTTCACCATTGATCTGTCACAGTTTAGCAATCGAAGGGGGAGAAGCAGAAGCAGAAGCAGAAGCAGCAGCA
This sequence comes from Echinarachnius parma, assembly GCA_037951105.1. Lineage (NCBI taxonomy): Eukaryota > Metazoa > Echinodermata > Echinoidea > Clypeasteroida > Echinarachniidae > Echinarachnius > Echinarachnius parma. The sequence goes on from JBAMJV010007563.1 coordinate 38,489, forward strand.
GAAGCAGAAGCAGAAGCAGAAGCAGAAGAAGGAGGAGGAGGAGGAGGAGGAGGAGGAGGAGGAGGAGGAGGAGGAGGAGGAGGAGGAGGAGGAGGAGGAGGAGGAGGAGGAGGAGGAGGAGGAGGAGGAGGAGGAGGAGGAGGAGGAGGAGGAGGAGGAGGAGGAGGAGGAGGAGGAGGAGGAGGAGGAGGAGGAGGAGGAGGAGGAGGAGGAGGAGGAGGAGGAGGAGGAGGAGGAGGAGGAGGAGGAGGAGGAGGAGGAGGAGGAGGAGAAGAAGAGAAGAAGAAGAAGAAGAAGAAGAAGAAGAAGAAGAAGAAGGAGGAAGGAGGAGGAGGAGGAGGAGGAGGAGGAGGAGGAGGAGGAGGAGGAGGAGGAGGAGGAGGAGGAGGAGGAGGAGGAGGAGGAGGAGGAGGAGGAGGAGGAGGAGGAGGAGGAGGAGGAAGGAGGAGGAGGAGGAGGAGGAGAAGAAGAAGAAGAAGAAGAAGAAGAAGAAGAAGAAGAAGAAGAAGAAGAAGAAGAAGAAGAAGAAGAAGAAGAAGAAGAAGAAGAAGAAGAAGAAGAAGAAGAAGAAGAAGAAGAAGAAGTAGTAGTTGACAAATCTATCGTTTTCATGGCCTCTTTTAGTTTTACAATACATTTACTTGCACTTGCAGTCTTTTAAATTGTAATTATTGTCGGCCATTCTAAGTTACTTATAACTTAACTCAAGTGAACGCTAGCGCGGAGCGCTAGCGTTCAAGGTCGGGCTGATAGTGCCCCCGAATTTATGATCTAATGTGCACAATATAAGTGTGCTTAAAATTATACATATGATACGGTACTTACCACCGATTAGATATGTGATGCAACTATGGGGTGGATCAGAATGATGATTTTTCGCTCCATTCCGCATCAAAATGAGTGATTTATGCACCTCCTCGACTTCTATCTGTGTTTTATCGCGACTTCTGAACGATCGATGATCGCGCGAACGGTCTCCATTCAAGTACCGCGCCCGCCGAATAGACGGCAGATCTGACTCGCGCGTTTAGTGGTCGTACGGTAATCGATCGTTCAGAAGTCGCGATACAACACAGATAGAAGTCGATGATGTGCATAAATCACTCATTTTGATGCGGAATGGAGCGAAAAATCATCATTCTGATCCACCCCATAGTTGCATCACATATGTATCATCTAAATCTAATCGGTGGTAAGTACCGTATCATATGTATAATTTTAAGCACACTTATTGTGCACATTAGATCATAAATTCGGGGGCACTATCAGCCCGACCTTGACTCTGGCGGAGTGGAATCTCTTACCAAATAACGCACGACAAGCCACATCGTTGCATTCATTTCAAGGACATTTGAGTAAGATGAATATGCTAGATTTCACTAGGAGGGCCCACCACGGGCTCCCCAATTAGGCGCGCACACCTAAACCCACCAAGTGCCTGCAACTGTATATATCCGCATCATGCGGAGTTTGTTTGCAGTACCAAGAAGAAGAAGAAGAAGAAGAACGCTAGCGGTAGCGCTCCGCGCTAGCGTTCACTTGAGTTACTTATAACTTAGAATGGCCGACAATAAATAAAATGTAAAAGACTGCAATTAAATGTAAAACAGGCCATGAGAACAATAGATTTGTCTATCTACTAATAACTTATAACAAACCCCTGGCCCTGCTTTGCCTTTGGCTCTGAATTTCTTTCACTTCAGTGAAACTGATTTCATGTTGGTAAATTGTAATTATAAATATAAAAACTATTACAAAAAACATAATCAGTCGACGCTCGCGCCGCTTGTAAATGTGATATTATGGCTTGTTCCCTCTAATCACGGTTAATACAGTGCATGTACTACGCTACGCTTAGTAGCAAAATGCGGTATACATAGACAAATATGCGTTTTTGTTAGTGTGACTCGCAATTTCATGGGCATTCAGTTTCGCTGGGGCCACGCTACACAATGCAAATGACAGCAAACTTGGGTATGCATAGACATCAGCGCATAGTGGCATCCGCAACATTGGTACCTAGAAAACGGAATGAATCGCTAAGCCTATAGAGTAATAAACATGCGAACAGAAGAGAACAAAACAACGTCCAGTTTTACAAGAAACAGACGCTATAAGATATAAGAATGTCTTACCCCTCCAACGAGATTTGTCTTTTCTAGCTGCTTTTTCTTCCGTGCTATTTCTGCTTTCAGAAAATCCATTTTTAGAGAGCAAAAAGTGAAAATAAGTTTTCCGGTACGTGCAACGCCAAGCTTCCAAGAATTCAAATGCAATCCTGCGGATCTCGCAGGCGCCCGACACGTTTGTAAACAGACTTGACTTTATTCAATGTGGTGCATGTAAGTTATTTTCTAGTCTTATAATCGGATATACAGGTTTCGAATTTGTATTTTAGTGAAAGATCGTCGTCCTTTTTGTGTAAAGGTATCTGATGGTATATTTGGTTTGTGCAAATATGTTTGTTACGCTTAAATATCTATGATGTAATTTAGGTCGCAACTTTCATTCCCAGTCCCACACGTTCATTTTCTTGCAGGTATGGACTATGATATCACGATGGAACTTGCAAATGAGAAACCTCGAGACCGAGATGAGACCGATTCTGGGGAAGTATCTTCGCAGCCAACACCACTCCAGTTATTTTCATCTGGAGAACCTGTGAAGATGTGTGCCCCTATGGTCAGATATTCAAAGTAAGTGGCATTCTCTTTGAAGACCGGATCGGAAGACATGCCCACGATCGACTTGGCATGCTTTCAAGTTTCAGTTTCAAGACTAGTAATTTTTAATAAGTAAAACTAAAACTAAAAGTAAAAGAACCGACATGACCGATGTCGATTTGCCAAATTGCATTGCCATTAATGGCATAGAACATGGGTTCTTTTAGTTTTAGTCATGCATACCAATCGTGGGCACGTTACGCGTCTTGCCAAAATAAGTTTCATAATCTTACTCTTAGACTTAGTTTCTAGAATTGGGAATAGAAATAGAATTGTAAGTCGCATTATTTTAATTGATACTGATCTGCTGACTTCTGTCTGCTGATTAGCAATAATATTAATAAATGACGATAACTGTATTCAAACTGAGCAGTAAAGTCAAGTTCTTCTACAAGTAAAAAAATAAAAATCTGATCAATTTGACTAATATATATAAATTATCTTGACAAGCTTATATTGTAAAAAGGTTCAGATTTTACTTACATCCAGTATTACCAGCACAAGCCGGATGTAAATATATTGAATAAATATATATGATGTAATTGAATTTCAAATAAAAAAGATATCTGATCCGCGCTCTGATCCTGAGGCTGAGCTTGAGTTATATACTGTCCAGTATAGATAGATGTATAAACTAATAGGCGCGCAGGCTGTGTCAAATAGACATTGCTTGACAGTGAAATTAGTGAATTAAGATCTAAATTTGGAGTGAATGTAAGAAGAATAGTATAACATTTTCTCAGCCATTTCATCCATATTTAATAGATTGTTTAATGTTTTATTTCAATACAGGACTGGTCAGGAAAGTATAGTTTTATAAATGGAGATTTTAAATGACAGGAAGGTCTATATACATATGATTATACTCGTCTACACCCTGATATGAAGTGATGTGATTTGATATACTACAGTCTTTGGAAATTTACTCCAAAATTTGTTGATTTGCTCCAAGTAAAGAAAATGTAAATAAGTTTATGTTTTCATTTTTATCTTTGTTAAGGCTGGCATTCAGGACCTTGGTAAAAAGGTGAGTGTTCATAGTGTTTAGTTCTGCTTCTTTTGCTTAGGATTTTCTTTACCGACAACTAGTTACTTTAAGTTTAACTACTAATTCTAGTCTACTAAGTACAGCTACTACTTCTTATTCAACTGCACTAATACTTTTTCTTTTACTAAGTTTGCTACTAAGTACTGCTATTACTTCAAATCCTAATACTGCCACTACTTCTACTTCTACAAGCACTGTTTCTACTTCTAATACTTCTACTTCTACTTCTACTAACTTCAATTTCTGCTACTTCTACTTTTTCTACTACTTCTTCTACTACTTCTACTACTGTTTTGCTTCTGCTTCTTGTTCTGCTTTTTTTTCTATTATTGTTACTACTTCTTTATTATAATATGTGTGGTTTGCGGTTGCACCATGTGAGATGGGTGGATTGGTGAGTCCTGAAAAGGACTATGGTAGTCCTAGAAAGGACTGTTGGTAGTCCTAGAAAGGACTGTTGGTGTAGTCCTGAAAAGAACTGTTGGTATTGTTTCTAGGAGAGTCCTAAAAAGAACTGTTGGTAGTCCTAGAAAGAACTGTTGGTAGTCCTAGAAAGGACTGTTGATAGTCCTAGAAAGGACTGTTGGTAGTCCTAGAAAGGACTGTTGGGATAGTCCTGAAAAGGACTGTTGGTATTCTTTCTAGGAGAGTCCTAAAAAGGAAAGTCCTAGAAAGAACTGTTGATAGTCCTAGAAAGGACTGTTGGTATTGCGAGGAGAGGGTGGATGGTAGGAGGGGCTCGACGTTTCGAATAGGTTGACTATCCGTCTTATTTATCAAATACTTCTTTATTATCAAATACTTTAACTACTACTTCTACTAGGTACTACTATAACGTCTCCTTCAACAACACCAATAGGTATTCACTTATAAAACTCCACTACAGCTACTACTTCTACTTCTATTAGCACTGCTACTACTTTTTTCCTACTGCTCCTTCTTTTTTCCTACTGCTCCTTCTATTACTACTACCGCAACTACTTCTTCTTAGACTACTATTTTTACTACTTCCACTTCTACTCATATTCTTCTACTACTTGTATTTTTACTAATTCTACTTATTTTGTGCTTCTACTTTTCTTACTATTGTTACTACTTCTTAACTAACAAATATTTTAACTACTACTTCTACTAGGTACTGCTACTACTTCAACTGCACTAACACTTTTACTTCTACTAATGCTACTACTGCTATTACTTCTAATTCTACTACTACTGCTACTATAACTTCTACTGCAACTACTTCTACTACTTTACTACTTTACTACTAACTGTAATCAACGCCGTGCGTTACTGCTATGTACTCATATTACTACTACTATTTTTACTTCTGCTATTACTTGTACTATTTTCACACCTTCTACCATCCTTCTGCTGCTACTTCTTCTTCTGCTTCTTATTTTTTGTAAACTACCACAATTACTCCTGCACATTGTTCAATTCCTAAAATCCTAATCCTGAAAAAAATAATGTATACGAATATGCTACAACAAACAACATGTATTACAATTTTCCTTTGTGGAGGAATAAATTGTGATTTATGATGGAGTATATATCAAAGAATGCCCTATAAGAGATTTTTTTAACAGTTGTTTTATTTATAGACTACTTTAATGGTAAACAAATTTTTTTCTCAGCTGCAACTGTGATCTAACATTTACGCCAATCATTATCTAGGTACTTCTAATGATTCCAACAGTTGCTTGTTTAGACACCTTTCATGACAAACATTGTTCATTTTTTTTGTTTTGTTTTTGTTCCCAGCTATAACTGTGATCTGACATTTACACCAATGATTGTATCAGACTCGTTCATCAAATCATTCAAAGCAAGGGATAGTGAGTTCACAACTAATGCAGGTAAGTTAAAGTAAAACAACTCAATTATTAAGCATAATGTTTATGATTGTATTGTATGCATACTGAATCAAATTAATAAATATTAATCACACGTATTGATTTTTTTAAATGATAGTTTAAAAATGTCCATTACATTTCCAGGGGACAGGCCTCTGATCGTGCAGTTTGCTGCCTGCAGCGCCAAAGAACTTGCTGATGCTGCTGAAATTGTTGCTCCGTGAGTTCAAGGCCTATTTTTTGTTTCAATTTGATTTTCCCCCCTCCAACCCTGCATGTTAGTCTTAGTTCCTATTGTTATTGACATAAATGAAGAATTAAGTGTGTCAATATAATATGTCTACATCTTATGAAGATGAAGTTTTCAATGTATATTCTTTGGATTATTGCATGCAAGTAAAGGAAACAATACATATCAAGGTTGATCTATTTTCTCTGGTTTATATCAATGGTGACGATTTTTGGATAGGAGTATGTCTCTTATGAAGATGACATATCAAATGCATCAAAGGACATTAATACCATCTTACATTTCCCTGTGTTTATCATAGATATTGCGATGGAGTGGATCTAAACTGTGGGTGTCCACAGAGGTAAGAGCTGGAATTTGTTCATATTTTGTCATAATAATAATACTTAATAGGTTATATAGCGCATAATATGATACACTATCATCTCTAAGCACCTATTACTATTATTAGCCTAGTTATAATATACAGTGTCAGCCTTCACATATTGTGTGCACAATCTCCACTCTCTGGGGAGCATATCATGGTCTTCCTCCTATCCTTAATGTTGATGTTAACACAGCACATCATGATTATGCTCATATACACACACAAACACGCACACACACCTAAGTTGATACATTTGGTAGAATACCGGCCATTAACTTTAAAGGGGTAGTTTAGTTTTGGTAGAGAGGGCGCTGCAGATCACAATTTTTTTGTGAGGTAATGAAAAACTGAGTGTCGAATTTGAGAGAACATGCAATTTTAATGGCAGAATAAACTTTATTTGGTCAAAATCGACCCAGAAACGGCTGAAATATCAATAAATATATCTGATCTTATAATTATTTGGGGCCCAAATAATTAGATGATTTTTAGAAAAAAAATTTTAAAATGCTTGCACTTTTTCAAAAATTTTCAAAAGCGTTTTTTAAATAGTTGTTGATGATCTCGCTATTTAATCATTATATCAATAAAACATCACATGCATAATTTTGTATGAAAAATGGTTGAAACCAATGCCTTTTTAAAAAGCGCCCTCTTGTGTTTCAATGGCTCTTTTTGAATGATAACAGGCTTTTTACTTAGTCGTTTGTAATTTTGTATACCTTTCGAGCATGGTGGAGTTATAACTATTAGTTTAAAATGTTACTGTGCAGGTTTTGGCTACTTAAGTTCAGTCTTACCAAAACTAAACTACCCCTTTAAATTCTGTTTTAATATACAGAGAGCAAAATCAAAAGTAAATTGAAACTGAGGAAACTTCTCTTTTGTCATTATATGTTATCTCTTACAGGTGGGCTATGAGCCAGGGGTATGGTGCTCGACTGATTAGGTCACCTGACCTCGTAAGGGACATGGTCAGACAGACGGCGAGCAGGGTTGGCCGACCGGACTTCATTACATCCATCAAGATCAGAATACACAATGATATCAAGTGAGTGTTATGGTCCTTTCCAGGGCTCTCCCTATAAAAGCTTTTCTTTTAGGTGGCCAAAATGACACATCCGATATATCCTCTCATCATACAATTATGTGCTGTAGTTTGTTGGTTAGTTTCTAGCCAAATGACATTTCTGGTGGCTATTGGCATCCAGGCCACTGCTAAGGGTAAACGCTGTTGTGTAATGAAGTATATTTAAAAATACAGGTTATCAAAATGATACTATCCACTTTTAGAATTCCATGCAAATTCTATAATTGTATAGTGAATATTGTTCCTGCCATTAATTCAAATAATGTTTGCATTGTGTAATCAAGGCAACAGGGAGAGTAGTTACAGGCAACCCTGACTGGGTCATACCAAAGACTTAAAAATGGTACCTTCCGCCTTCTAGTCAAGCGCTCAGCATTTATAGAATGGAGTAGAGAGTTAAACGCACTAAGCTTCCAGAGTATTAACCCTCTTCTGTAGCTTACACTTCCTTTAGTAGATGTGTGGCCTAAGGCTACAGAATTGGAAATAAGCGCCACGCTATGTGCTAAACGGGAAGATTTTTACTTTAACTTCATAATTACAAACGTTAAATCTCAATCAGGGAAACTGTTATGTAATGTCCTTGATCACTGTCCATTTAAAAGAGAGGGGAAACAGCCAACCACGACGCCATACGAGTCATCAAGGATGCTGTTGGAGTGCCAGTCATTACCAATGGAGATTTTAATGTTTTTCTTTGTTTTTGACAACCAGATTCAGGTTTTCGGCCACTAGAATTTGTAAAATCTTGTTTTTACTTGCCCGACTGTGCCACAAGGCAAACATCACAAGTTCACATCTAGCATTGCGATTGGGAGAATCATTACAGGCCACTTGTTAATTGTTAATTATGAACCTTAATGACTTCCAGAGAAACTGTTGAGATGTGTCGCAGAGCAGAGCATGCTGGGGTGTCCTGGATCACAGTCCACGGCCGAACCACAGACATGAGAGGGGAACCCGCCAACCATGACGCCATACGAGTCATCAAAGATGCTGTAGGGGTGCCAGTCGTTGCCAATGGAGACATCAAAACAATGGACGACGTCAGGCGAGTGGTGGAGCTCACAGGGGTAGATGGTAAGTTATTGGGATCCATTAACTTGATCAAATTCAACCAAAATCACTTGGAGCTTTCAATTTCTTTTTCACCTTCTTTTGAGGCATATTGTCACAGAATTGTGGAATGGGTTTTGATTTTTCAAAATTTTAAATTTTTTTCTGGAAGGCTTTTTGATCGTTGTCAAATAAATGGGGAGTAATAAGTAGTTGTTTAATTTGATATAATCTTCACAAATTTGATCACCAGGTAAACTTTTTTTTTTTTTTTTTCTGTGAAGCTTTAAAGGGACAGTCCCTCTTTTACAAAACGTCTGAACAGTTTCCAGTTGACGGATGGGGATGAATGAAACACACACAAAAAAAATCAGATCGAACAGCCCTATAATCGAATGAAAAACGAATGCGTCCCTCCATCAGACTATATATCGGTCAATTAAAGAGTTTAACTGATTTAGCATAATATTACAACTATATTGTACTTTTTCTTGTAAAGGTATTGTGAAGCCGACATTTGTAAAGGTATGTCACGGAAAAAAATCTCAAAAATGAAGAATATGTAATTACATGTAGTCAGTTTAAGCGAGGTTTGGTTATTTTGCCTAGTGTGCGGTCATGCTATTCTTATTTGTGCGCGGGTCACGTAGCTAGCGCGGGTCACATAGGGGTCACGCATAGCGTTGTGGTACTTCGTGGAATCCATGTACGAACTTCCTCACTGGGTGAATATACGTATAATGCACAATTAACCGTTGGACGACGGTTTATTAGTTTTAGGTCTATAACTCCACGAAAAAGAGATTTCAAGCCCTAATTTTTTCAGGCATGCTATTAAATGACATTTTCTTTCATATAAGACAATAACCTCGCAACTTTTGAAATTTGGCTTGCGAAAGAGGGAATGTCCCTTTAACAAGTCATTCAGAAGAATCTTACAATGATGTTTGGTGTATAATTGAAGTGTCATATACTTTGCGAGAAAAAAATTAAGTTAGTGGATCACGATAACAAGGTCCTTGTGATTATGGACATTCCCTTGTATCAGGTATTTTGTTATAGCTGAACAAGAGAGAGGTTGAATCAGCAAATTTAACTTGGGCCCATTGAATTTACCTTGTAATATCAAATATCTTGTATCAGGGCCCATAGAAATAAAATATGAAGAACCTGGACCTGTGAAATAAACTTGTTACAGCAGAGCTTGTTATGAAGAGGTTCCACTGTATACAAAGAAGCCCACATGCTTTACAGTGGTCACCTCCCCACAGGGGCCACTTTTGTCTCCTTTGGATGGTCTTAAAGCCAAATACAGTATTGGGAATCGCCCCACACACAAAAAAAGAAAAATATGTATTCATCATCTAACACGTGAAAGAATATTTCATAACTAAGATCTTGTTGTAAAGATTTTGACAAAAACTGCTTAGATTAATTGACTAATAGAGCAGTTGAAATCAAACGATCTGTGACACAGAGCAATTCAACCGCGATACACTGCGTGCAAATGATTATGCAAGCGCACATGCTCAGGGTATGCGGGCTTGTCGATAACTCCAGCCAGGTTCGAACGGGCGGTGAATTTAGGCCAAATTTCACTGCCGTTCATTGAATTTCCTCCAATATTTCTGCATCTAACGATACTAAGGTTCGGATTTTACTACGCAAGCCCTTTATTATACTTATTCAACAATATTGATCAATTAATTTGGCCAATATAGATTTTTTCGGTTACTTTCCCCAATACTGTTATTTGGCTTTAATGAATATTTGTTTGATTCTCCTCTGACAGGTGTGATGTCAGCCCGAGGTATCTTGCACAACCCAGCATTGTATGCAGGCTATGACGAGACACCATATCAGTGCATTCAGGACTGGGTAAGAACCTTTCCATAACTATTTAATTTTTATTTTTATTTAAGGGGTTCAGACTTGGGACAAACTTTACCTACTTACACAACCAGTGATGAACCAGTACCTTGATGTTGTTCTTGTGTAATGAAATTCATTGATCTACATGTATGTTTACTTATTACTTTCAGGTTGACATATCAACAACCATTATTTACTTACTTCTTTCAGGTGGACATATCGTTGAGCCTCGGGACAAACTTCACCCTTTTCCACCACCACTTGATGAACATGTTGGATCAGTACCTGCCCGGGGCCGAGAAAGTCATCTTCAACACTCTGACCAGCACTACCGCCATCTTGGATTATCTAGAGACAAACTTTGGTATCTGCTGGAACCCTACCACAAACTTTTATACTAGAATGGAGAATGAACCAAAAGACCTGTGTAATCTTACCAAGGCATGTAAGCCCAGCAACAATTCGTTTGAAGGCTTTGTGGATGGATGCGTGACAGAGAGATAGTATTTGTGATGATACACAGTGGAATCTGTTTATAATGAGAAATTTTGGACTGAAAATTACAAAACAATAGAATATAAAGAGCATGGGCCAGCAACATTTTCTTGTTATATGGTTTTGTAATATCAGCTCTTATAACAATTTCCACTGTACATCTAAAAACTTAGATACCAAGAGTGAGGAAGAACTAAGAAATATTCCAGTCCATTGTCTTTCCAAGCCCTACATGCCCAGTGTAGAATTGTTTTAAAGCTGTATGGAAGCGATGTAGCGCTGTGTGCTATTTATTTAACAACTTTAGTATCAGACATACCCCAACTTCATCTTCATCTTCATCTCCAACATTCTGACCAGCACCACTGCCATCTTGGCTTACCTGTGGGACAATGTGTGTATCAGCTCAAACTGAAATATCTACAAGGATACAAAAGCCCAGTAAAGATTAATTTAAAGGCTATCAATTTCTTGTCTCATTTTCATCTTCTGATTACTGAATTTATATTTTGTCAAGTTTCTGACTATGTTTGAATGGAATTTTACACCAGGGCCCTATTTCATAAAACTTATCCAATTGTTGTAGATGTCCAATCATAACTACCATGTCAACATCCAATCAGCTTAAAACATTATAACGGGTGCCATGGTAGTTACAATAATTGGACACTAACAACAATTGGACAAGTTTTTATAAAAACAGGCCCCAGAAAAGGTAATCAACTGCACCAACTTACTTAGTAAGACTTTCCAAGCAATACACACCAAATTCAGAATCTGCTAATTTGGATAACATACATTTATTTGGAGGGTTTTGGAGGACTAAATTGGATGTCTCCCAAAACTGTCACAGGGATATTCTTTTTAACAATGTTGTCAGTTTGTTGTCAGTTTGAATCACTGATTTGTTAATTCCTTTCTTTGTTATAGTCAGTTTTCTTTTTATATGAGATGGATTGTTGCCACTATTTTGTTTGCTCATTACCTTTGTCTAAATTTTGATAATAAATCATGAATCCGTATTTCAAAATTTGTGAGGATTGTAAAGTGAATGTTTATTTTTGTTATAAAAATATTAAAAATTGTAAACCTATTTCCTACTTGCGTTTCTTTCGACTAATATGCATTGGAATTGTTACTTTGGGACAAGAAGTGAGACTGCATTACAATGAATTCTCCCTACATCCAATCAAAATTGGTAAAATGGTACTGCTCTGATCGTTTGAATTGACTAGCCAAAGCGGTGAACACATAGGCCCGTTGCAGAAAGAAATGCAATCGATTGTAAAGCAACAATTAATTGTAAGTCCGATCATGTGACCAAATGCGCACATCTGAATGGTTCAAATTTGCAAATTTTCTGAACTGCAACTTTGCAATCGATTGCATCTCTTTCTGCAACGGGACCAAGGTCAATGTACATTAGTTAAGCCAGCTGTGCTCTATTAAAGATTGTCATGCATGGAGATGCCACACTGGTTCACAATCGAACTAGGCTAGTTTGTGCACACTGCCTAAAACATTGCACCATGCACAAGGTGTTTGCAGGATGGCACCATGCATCTGAGTTATGAGTCCCAACCATCTCTAATTCTTGTTTTGCTTTCTTTACAACTCTTTCAAATATCTTGTAATTGTAGTGCTTTAGTTCAGTTTTGGTTTAGAGGGCGCTTCAAGAAAAAAAAATTGTGAGTTAATATAAAAATAAATTGGGTGTAAAATTTGAAAGAGCACAAAATGTTAGACAGAATCAACTTTGTTCGATCAAAATCTAACGTCTGCCTTTTTAATGAAAACAGCCCTGTAACTTAACGGTTTATGTTTTATTACCATTCAATCGTCATTGAATTATAACTAAGTTATAACTAAATTAGTAAAATTATGTTTAACCAAAACTACTATCCTTTTAATTTTCATTCTGAAAAATTATGTCAATTGATGGTAAAAATTTACAAAGCTTTAGAGTAAATATGAAGGAAATTATACTAAGTAGAGTTGGAAAAGGAATGCATATAGCATACAATACTCAAACTATACAGGAAGTTCAGGGCTGGTATTCAATTCAAAAGTTAGATTGAAGGGGAAGGAAACGCTGGAATTTTCGCTTGCTGTTACTGATAAGTGCAAAATTCAGGACCGTCACTTCTAGTCATAAATTTCCTCTTGGGCATCACTAATAATGAAAATAAGCAATGTTTTTCAAACTATTATCGACTGTTTTGACTGAGCACTGGAGGCTGCCATGTTTTCAAACTACCATATAAAAAGTAATCTGAGCGTGCACTAACAAAGGTTACGTAATCAACTGACATAGCAGCAGATTCAAACAACAGCGGTTACATAACCCGCATTTGTAAGTGCACACTCAGATGACGTTTTGTAGGGTACTTTTGGAAAACATGGCAGCTTCCATTGCTCAGTCAAAACAGTCGATAGTGGTTAAAAAACATTTTTATTTCCAGTATTAGCGATACCAAAGAGGAAATATACTAAATATATAATATAAATATAAGTGACAGGAATTCTGCACTTATCAGTAACAGCAAGCGAAAATTCCAGCATTTCCTTGCCCTTTAGTAATACATTTACTAATTATTTAGCTAGGCTAAGAACTCCAATGTAGTTTATCACACGACTTAGTAAATACAGTACATGCCGCTGTGGTGTTATATTTTTGGATATACCATGGCAATATTACACCCCTGTGTTTGACAGTCAGATGATAAAACGACTTCGTCTCGGGACTTATTTACTCTTCCCTCAATAGCATTTAAAATCCCTCTGGATGTAATATTCCGTGCTATACCCTCCACCGCCATTTAACAACAGTATAATATACAATGGGACATTGTTACATTTTCTTCCTAGCAATTGAACTAACAGACAAACTGTACTTTGTTTCAGGAAGGAAACCATTCACAGGGGCAGGGGGGGGGGGGGGGGGGGGGGGGTTTGACCCAATGATTTTTTTTTTTTGCTATTTTGAACCCCCGTAAGTTGTTTTTTGAAATTGTTTTGCTATTTTGTACCCCCGTAAGTGATTTTTTTTCACTTTTGTTTTCATTTTTTCACTGATACATTTTCACTTGACAGCCCAAGGGGGGGTTTAAACCCCCTAACCCCCCCCCCCCCCCCGTAGATCCGCCACTGATTCATAATAACACATCAAATAAAAAGTTGTTACACACAGTTTGCAATATGTTGCACATATTTTTAATAAGAAAGCATATTTACAAAAAAATATGTTAACATAAAATGCAGATGTCATTACATCGCCATGATTCACATTTTTTTTCTCAAAGAGAGACTGAAATTAACATTTAAGGGACCAACAAAAGGAAAATTAGTTACCATATCAAAAGTTCAAAACTCTTAACAACATCATACTGAGTGTATTCTTTTCTTACTAACCAAATTCCCCTATCACTATAATAATATCATTAAAGAGCCGGTTTGGAACATCGTCAGTTATTTTTGTCATAAGACTGGATTCTATGATATATTACATACACGTTATCAAACTAGTACCAACATAGTACTTTAACTCCAGTCATATTAAAATGACAATCTATAAAATAAGTAAGCCACTAGCTCATGTGAATACTCAATACAATACAAATGTAAATTTGGTTAACACATTTCATACAGCTGTAATATATAAAAAATTAAAAAAAAACTACATCAGCATTTCAAAGTAGACATTTAATCACTCAATAATTTTGTTTTCTCCATTGAAGGCTATTATTGATTTGGTAAAAGTGTTGTCGACATTTTAACTTTGGAGACGAAGTACGTAATTAATACAAACTATGATATCCTGACTGTACGGATAAAATGTACTCCACCAATAAGGATGGGGGTTTTACCCACCGGAGACGATTTGATTTTGGTAAAACATGCATTTTCCAAAGAATAAAGGCTTAGTTAACTTCTCAATGACTCAGTTAATTACATGGAACAAATTATTTTTGTCTTGAATATGCCGAGAGTGTTTTTCAAGCATGATTATCAAATAATACAGCGCACTGATACTATAGTACAAATTTTCTAAAGCCTAGAAGTAAAACACTATCTTTTATTATTGAAATAACTAAACATAATATAAATTTGGAACGCACTTGGAATCTTGACCCTAAGTCTGCTACGAGTGCTCCCATTTTAGTTTTACTTGATTTACAAGTCAAAATGAAATAAAGAATACATGAAATATAATACAGTACTATTGTTTGTATGACATCACTAGACATACACATTTTGTTGTTTGGGACATTTTACTCAGCATTGGCTTTGGACCGGAGCAGCGGCATAGCTACAAGGGGGCACGGGGAGGCACATGCCCCACCCCCCAAAAAAATACAAAACATAAGGGAAACATCTTTGAAAAAAAAGAAATTAAAGTTGTGCCCCCCCCCCTTCCTCCCCCCAACAGTCTGACAGGTGACCAAGCTATGTCACTGGACCAAAGAGTGCTAAGAGAACTTCCCCGAGTGCTATAATGTCCCCGCTCTGAGAGGTGGAGAAATGAGAATGACGCCATCGCCCCTCACAAACAGCATTGGGATGCTCCGCTTGGTACTCTGAGAAAAGAACAAACAGAAAATACATGTGATATATTGTGTTTACAAGTTTTGCCTTAGCCTAAAAAATGCTATATGAATGCATTTAATACTATTTGAGTTCTAAATGGGCTATGAGGAAATAAGAGGCCAATATAAAGAAAGATTGTAAACACACAAACCAGTGCATATAATTTCATAAGTTGAAAAGAAACATAAATTAAATGTGAAAAACTAATGTGAATTGACAACAAATTTTCAATGAAAACCAACAGGCTAAAGCTTTGGTAGAGTGCTTATACATGTATAGAAATGTTTAAAAAACATTCTTTCAGGTTTACGGCTCTTTTTTTTTTCTTGTTAAACTGACCTATTTTGATACAATGTGGCTCCAATAAAACACTAGAGTGTACATAATGAGTGAGTGAGGGATTGAGGGAATTTAAAGGTACTCTTTTGTGAGGTTGGGGAACTTGGGGGGGGGGGGGGGGGCTCTTCCTGATGTTTTGCGGGCTAAATTCCCCTGAGGGCGGTGCCCCAGATTTAATGGTACTCACCTTGTAGATTTCTTCATATGTTTCCTCATCAATCTCAACAGTAGTTACAGTCTCCTCACAATCACCAAGAATCATGTTCAAATGTTGATCATAAGCCTAAAAATAAGGTCAAAATTAAAAAATATATGTTTAGTAGGATATCAATGTGAGAAAGCTGAAAAGTAATATCAACATATCCAACATCAGAAAACAAACATGGTGTTTGTGATAACAATCAGCGATACATAAGATTGATAAGATTACTGACCATTGAAGGGATAGTACAGTTCTGGTCACTTTGAATTTTAGTAACCACAAACTCATAAGTCATAATTAATTTGTAACTCCACCATGCCCCAAAGATAGAAAACTTACAAATGGCTAAGTCAGGAGTATGCCATCATTCAAAAAGCAAAACACAAGAGGGCACCCTCTAAAAACATATTGGCTTCAACCATTTCTTCTGAAAATGTTTGAATGTGATATTTTGTTTAAATATTGATTCAATAGAGAAATCCAAATCAACTATTTATAAAACTCTTAGGAATTTTTTCCAAAAAGTTTAGGCATTATATCAATTTTTCCCTCAAATTATCGAACAAATTTTGTGGGTGACAGTCCCACATTTATTTCATTACCTCACAAATGAATCATTTCTTGGAGTGACCTCTAAACCAAAACTAAACTATCTCTTTAAAAAGTCTGAAAATATTTGAAGTTATAAGTCAATACCAAACAAGATTTTTTTTTTTTTTTTTTTTTTTTTTTTTAAAGGTCTACTTCTGGTATCGGTGTCTTCATTGCTCAGTCTAAAGGCTGAATAGAAAGGACAGTTTTAATCTCCTTGAGCCTAGCTGTATTTTGTTCTTGAATTTTCATTTTGAACATAGATCTAAGAGAAAACTTACTTATAAACAGTAAGGCTGTGGACGAGTCCCGGGTACCCGGGTCCCGCCGAAAAATATTGAGTCCCGGGCGCAAAAATCGATACTCGATATCCCGAAAAAAAAGCAAAAAGTCCCCTTTTTGAACGCCCGAGTTATCTGCCCACTCTCATTTTCTTTTCATTCCATTTTCCCTCTTTGCTGTATTTTAGAAGATGATTTATTGTCATAAATGTGCTGCATTTTTGTCACTTGAATGAACATGTTTTCCCAGCGGCGTGACATGCCTATAGCGAAATCAACAAATGTATAAATTTCGGGTACCCGGGACTCGCCCGAAAAATTATCGCGAGTCCCGGGTAGTAAATATACCCGAAATCGACAGCCTTAATAAACAGACAGCAGTAAAACTTTTCTTTTTACATTACACAAGATTATTGAATTACTTTGGAGACACTGTATGGGCCAAATTCTGTGATCATTACACTTCCTTTCATAAAGAGAGACATAGTATTCGTGAAGTGCTGTGTTGTGTTTTTCGTCTTGAACACATATGATATTTTATGCTTTGTTTTGTGATTGTATATAAAATTTGTTATGTTTTTTGATGATCAATAAAAACATTACAACTAACTTACATGCAACCTTCCTTTGAGCTCCCGATCATTCCTCATCTTCACATAGATCCTTTCATCCAGACTCAGTCTGATCAGATCTAACGGCTCCTCTACAGTGTTTGTTGGCTGACTCGGCTGCAATAGTAATACAAATCAACAGAACAGAAACAATTTGATCTCATTTTATTTCCATGATAAACCTTTTCTTCACACAGAGCAGGGGGTGAGTCAGAGAGGGGACAGTTTACTGATTATTTGCCTTGGCAAGCCAAATAGTCTTTAAATGTTCAAAAAGGTGATTATCAATATTACAGAAATAAAGCTCATCTCCATTATTTTGAAGGGGTAATAAACCATTACCGTATTTGCTGGTGTATTAACCACACATTTTTACATACCAAAGAACTTGTAAAACGGGGAGAGCGGTTAATACACAGAGATAGAGTGAAAATACCACATATCATGGCTATAATAGCAGTTCATGTGGAGTAAAAAGCTTGGTATAGGCTTTCCTATTATTCATGAATTATGCCCCATTCAGAAACAAGTATGTGACTTGTGTTTTTTGTACACTAAAACTTTACTAAAGTTATAGCCTTAGGGGAAAGCATGGGATGTGTGTATAGATTGATTATGTTGCAAAGATTCACAGCATAGTTTTATCATCTAGAAAATGTTCTTCAATGACAACCCAAAGTATGGGGTGCGATTAATACACAGGTGCGCTTTATAAACCGGCAAATACGGTATACAGTTTTAACTCAATTAGTTTTAAAGTGATCCCTGTAAAGTGTCAGATATTGCACAAAATGACATCTGAGACTTCAATCCTATATCAATATCATTGTAAAATACAATTGAAAGATTTGTGAAAGTTTGAAAGAAAACGACCACTGTTTAACTAGTGAAAAAAACGAATATTGAGTTCATATTTTATCACCGAATACTGATGGCCTGCCGTAGATTTGTCGCAGTAATAATCGTCCGTTTGACGGTACAGAATTTGCGCGCGCTCGGCTCAACAGTCGGGTACATCGACTCGTTGCGCTGCCCTGTCTATCGGGAAGGTTTCCCCCACTCTGCCGGCCCGGGTCCGTGATTGCGTGGCGCGCCGGCCGGGCGTGTTCAGCTACGGCAATTGTACTTTTTACCAAAACCGTTGGGCAACGGTTTTGAGATGATGATTTTCAATGATAATTATCTTCATACTAAAGGGACATTTGAAAAAATCTAACCCTATTTTATTCTTCTCTTACCATAAGCTAAACAACACGGCAGAAGAGAAACGAGGAAGCTCCAAGTAATTTTCGTGGAGTTAGACACTTTACTTGGATCACTTTAAGCCAAACATATGCACTAGTATGTGCCAATCACTAACACTAACAAAAAATTAAAATATACATGTGCGTTCAGTTAATCTTACCATAATTGTTTGCGATATGGTGGGATGAATATCTATAGGCATTTTCTAGCAAGATGTGCACATTGGCATGTGACTTATTAATGGGCACAGTCTCAATGAGACTGTGCCCTTTAATAAGTCACATGCCAATGTGCACGTCTTGCTAGAAAATGCCTATAATTTAAATTTGCACTTTTCATGGTCATGGCCACATCTACTAAAGTACATGATCCAGTCATTTGGACCATTTACATGCAATTACGCTAAGTAATACGCTGGAGATAAGCATACTGCCCATCCGTACACTGTACCGTTCAACAGTTGAACGCCGTGTTTTAGGACGCATTGGTAAGGAAAACGGACGGGAAATAATAATTTGTTTCTACATTTTGCGGTCTTCAAAACAACAGAGTCGGTAATTATTATCAAAGTATATGAATTGTAGATCACATAAACAAAAATGGAGGGAGGAATCGGCCGACAAAAAATGTTTTTGTGTTGGATAGTGCAGGCTCACGTTGCAGCAGGCGGAAGAGGTTGATCTTCGCACAACGCCCACTCAACGTGGTCAGGGCATCGATGCCACCATCCTACTTCTGACTTATAACAGGGCTCCACACTTACCTTTTTTGTCAGTGGCCCGGTCGAGCCAGTGAATTAATTTCTTCCCCCTTTCTGGTGGCCCAAAAGAAAATTTTACTGGCCCAAAAAGTGTATAAATTGAGTAAACGTTTTAGTCACTTTTACTATTCTAATATCACCCTTAATTGATAAAACCTGTGATTATAGATAGTGCTGTAACCGATCATCGGATCGGCATGCCGATCACGATCCGATCATACATGATCGGACCGTTTTTGCCGATTTCCGATCATGCAGAAAAAATCGGAAGATCGGATCGGCAAAAAAATAAAAAATAAAAAAAATAAATAAAAAAATCCGTTTTTTTCTTCTTTGGAAAATGATCCCAAAAAACATATTTTGGGAATATAAATGAATACCAAAGCAACATATATCCATATTAATAAGCCCAAGGTAATCTTGTATGGGTATGCTTTCATTTAAAACTGATTACCTCTCCTTTTACAAAATTATTCACGCCGATTTTGAGCTTAGTCCCATGTGTTTCTGAAAGGTTACGCCAAATTAATCACATGGGACTAAGCTCAAAATCGGCGTGAGTAATTTTGTAAAAGAAGAGGTAATCAGTTTGAAATGAAAGCATACCCGTACAAGATTACCTTGGGCTTATTAATATGGATATTTCATTTATATTCCCAAATTGTGTTTTTGGGGGATCATTTTCCAAAGAAAAAAAAACAGATTTTTTTTTTTTTTTTTTTTTTTTTTTTTTTTTTTTAATTATTTATTTTTTTTATAGCCGATCATCTGATCCCGATCATCGATCCGATTTCGAAGATCGATAAAATTTTGCCGATCCGATCAAACGATCCGATCATCAAGGTCAGTTACAGCACTAATTATAGATGAAGTGTGACATGTGGAAGATCGAAAACAAGATTTTTCTAAATTTGTCCATGTTGCCTTGGGTTGAAAATCTGCTTGCCCGATCGGGCCACCAAATTTATGACTTTTAATTATACATTTTTGCTGGCCCAAATGGCAAAGTGCAATTTCACTGTCGTTTTTTATACAAGTCAAGTGTTCCTTTATTTTTCTTTCTCCTTGTGTTGATGTTTCATGTTGCAAGTTGCATAATTAAATTGAAATTTGAATATAATTTTTTTTAAAGACGTGTATGTACAGCAATGTCAACACAGTGTAAAACCTTTCGATTCATTTTCTTTGGTCATCTATGATGCAGCCTGTAACTTGCAACTTTTGGCTTATATATGCCGCATGGAAATGATACAGGTACATCTTACTCTATGTACATTGCAGATTACCTGCGATATATGTTTCGTTGAGCTGCGTATGTAACACGCAATTATTTTGCAAGAGGCTATACAATATATTTCGCTGATACCCAACGTTCCTGATCTCACGTAATTTCAAAACGTTCGCGAAATATACTGTCAACATGACCAATGACTTATACTGTCTTCACGATAGGCTTCAGAAGTCAGACTCAATAACTTAGCTTTTATTGACTGCTTTTATTCAAGTAATTTTCCCAAGATTATACCAAGCAAACTTCATACAACATACTAATTAAATCAGTGCTCATTTATAGATTATGCACACACACATTCACAACAATCAACATTCTTACCACTTCTGATTCTTCCGCCATTATGGTTCGTATATATCGCAGTCGCGCGCGTTTACAATGTTAGTCTAAATGCCAACCGTTTTGTTGTTGTTGCTGTGATATTTTTTCAGATGAATAACTTGATGTAAAACAGCCTCAGGTACCGAATATGAGCCGATGTTATTATAGCAATACAAATACAAATATATACTTGTATCAACAAATGAATTGTACAATCGATTTGGCTTATGGATAAATAAATGTATATTTTCTGCGTTTTCTAGTGTACGTTTCTGAAAGTGAAAGCGACTAGCAATTAAGCCTAGCACGAGCCTAGCACAGAAATGTTGTGCAACACAAGCACATGTTATTGTTGAGCAACAATTTTCCCAGGCCTGTAACATGTGGCTGTTATCGATGGATGATGGATCGTAAGCATCGTCGGCAAGCTATTAAAAACTAAACTCGCACAGACACAGAATCAAACTTCAAAGAAGGGACAGTTTCAACCGTGCAAAGCATAACGTTAGGAGTTGACTTATTGAGACATCACTGGATGGATGAGAGCACACTACAGAAAGTAGCCTACATATTGGTCCACAGGTCCAGGTCCAGATCCAGTCAGCTGAGAGCACATCGATCGAGCATCTCAAGACACAGCCTCAGGTCTGTCTACATGTACTAGAAGGCCGACAGTAAATATTTCAGTAATAATTAGATCAACAAATCTAGAGCTTTTGGCCTCTTTGTCTTTGACATTATTACTGACACGTCAAAGTCAAAGAGGCCATGAAAGTGCTAGATTTGTCGATCTATCTACATACAAACGATGACAATGTAGGGTCCTACTATTTACTAATTAGCGCTAACAAGTGCGAACTGCGAAGTATTGCGAACAAGTGCAGACAAATTTCCCATTCGCAAAGCATGCACTTGTTCGCAGTTATTAGTAATTCTAATTGCTGCGCTCAATTACTAATTACTGCGAACAAGCGCGATCGTGATTAATTGCGGACAAATTTGTTCGCATATGAAATCCCGTTCGCGCTTGTTCGCATTACATTTGTTCCCTAACCCTACATATCGATGGCTTAATTATCAGGGTTGCCAAGTCTCACGCATTGAGCGTGTGACACACGCATTTCACCCCTCTCTCACGCTCTCACGCTGATCTCTTTAATATCACACGCCTTAGAAGCATATTGAAAAAAAGCAACAAAAAAAAGCATATTAAATACGTATATTAACGTTCAGGCGTTCCGTATGTCGTGCAAATGATAATACGCGCGTTTTCCCGGCAAAATCCGCCCATTACTGTGTTTAATGACTGTATATGAAATGTTATTTTACCTCATTAGGTATGCATCAGATTGCACGATTTCAAGTTCAAAATTGCAAAAGCTCCCTACCGTGGGAGGGGGGACACCCCCCTCCCCCCTGCTCGGGCGCTTCGCGCCCTCGCTACCAGCCCGCACGTGCTCGGTCGCTCCGCTCCCTAACAATGTCTCAATCTCACACGCTCACCTCTGCTTCAAAGTTGGCAACCCTGAATTATTTGCGCTATATAGTTTGCGCTTGTTCGCAGTACTTCACACTTGTTCGCGCTAATATTAATAAGGACCGACAATGTATTGTAAATAATTAATGGTCCTTCCTTGGGCTTGGTAGATTGACAAATCTATTGTTTTCATGGCCTCTTTTACATTTAATTGTAATACTTTTACTGTCGGCCGACACGCACTCACACTAACAGTAGGTACATATGCGGTCATCTTGCCACATATAGAGTAGACTGAAAAATCAGTCTATATTTCGAGGGTTGTTCCACTGAGACTGTGTCTCGTTCCACTATTACCCTCTTCACGAATATGGGGGTGGCCTTTGTGGCCCTTGTACTTGCATGAGCTTGGCTTTACTTAGATCGGTTAATTTCACATTTCCCTTTTCAGCTTGCTGACTCTTCTGATGTGGATATTGGACCACGCTCAGCACGAACAAAATGGCAAGAGGAAGAAAAACAAAGACTTCTACCACTTCTACTTCCAGTACTACCAGGAAAAGAGGGAAAGCTCCAGCAAAGGAATCTGCTAACAATCATGATGAAGAGTCGGACCGTGATTTGAAACAGAACGACAGCACAAAGACTGTCACAGTTTCAAAGAGTAAATCTTGTAAACCAGCAGCACGGAGTGGAAGAAAGACAGGGACTCCTTCTGAAGTGAAGCAAGATGGTGTTGACACACAGAAAAAAGGGAGAAGTGCCAAGGTAAAGGCTGTGCAGAAACTGTCAAACATGAAAGAGAAACAAGAAATGGATGATGAATATGCAGACTCGGGTGACGAGTTTAAAGCAGATGAAGAAGATGATTTCATTTCTAGCTCGGATGATGATTTTGAGGTATCTCCATCATCTCAAAAGCAGGCAAAGTTGAAACAAAAACGTAGGTCTGCATCATTTTTTGAAGACAGAGTTGGAAAGTTGCCTGGGTACGACTTGAAAGAGAATCAAGATGGCTATTCAGAACGGAAGCAAGACAAATCAATTGTAAAGACTGAAGAGAGGTACACAACTCAAGCTTCACAAGAGGCCTTCTTGTCACTCAGTGAAAGTGGTTCATCATCTGATGAAGATGAGTGCATGAGTCATACCATGAAGGGCAAGAAGTTGGTGGCAGATAAGAAACCGATTCCAAAGTCCATATTTGATGACGGAGTTGCAGATCAAGTGAATTCTGTGGCATTGACAGAGGAACGGAAAGAAATAAAGACACAATCTCTGTTTGAAATAGACGACTGTTTGGCAGTTGATGAAGAGGATGGAGATGCCCTCACTGTAATGCATGGTCTGAATTCTGATGAGAATCTTGAAGTCAAAACAGAGCCAATAACATCACAGTACTTCACAGGGTCTTCTCCTAGTAAAACAGCAGCAGGAAGAGGAAGGTCCTCCCTCCTTGCAAGAGAAGCTCCTAAAGAAGACGAGACAGAGCCCAAAACCGAGGTGAAAATGTCACTTTCTGATGGCGATGAGCACAAAAGTGATGATCAAGATAATTTTGATGAACCGAGCTCAGCAAAGCCAACAAGGAAACCATCTGGGAGACCATCAAGAAAGACAAAGAAACCCACAAAAGCAGATGATATGTCCACAAACAGCAATACTGCTCCATCAACAAAGTCAAGAAAAAGAGGAAGGATTCCCAGTCTGCTAGCTGCATCAGAAGAGAGTGGAGCTACTCCAAAAGGCAGTAAGACTCTAAAGGAAGAAAAACAACTGAAGCAAGTTGTCAGAGTTCTACCTAAGCGGAGAAAGGTGACACTTGAAGTGAAGAAGCTGTCTAAATCTGATGTGGAGCTAAAGAAAAGCAGTGTTAGGCGAAAGATGGAGAAGGATGAAGAGGAGATGGAGGTGGATGATGGTGAGCATGCTCTGAAAGAGGAGGAGGTAGGAGAAGTGGAGGATGTGTCATCTGATGACAGCCACTCAGACTGGGAGGCAGTAGAAGGTGAGAGTCACAAAGTTAATGTAGCTATTTGCAAAAGAAATACAATTGTGTGACTAATTGGAGCCTTGAAGAAACTGGAAACCAATAATTATTGTAATATGTAGGGTGGGCAGCTTACAAAAATTTAAACAGAATAAATTGCTTGGTATTGCAGAGGTTTCATTCTTTGTATTGAAAATCTACAATAGTCACTCAAATAAAACAATTTAATTTAGTAAGATAAGATAATAATATTTGTTTCATATCAAATTAAATATCACTTTTCGTAATTTCAATGGCATTCTAGACACCCCTCTGAATGAGAGTGGAGAACCGACTCTAGCCAGCCAGAACCAGAATGAACCGGATGAAAAGTCTCTAGAGATAGACATCGACCTGCCTGGAACCTCTAGTAGGGCAAAGAAAAAGTAAGTACAACTCATCAATCTATGTCAGCGTAAGTTATTCGCCCAAATATTGATTTGAAGGAGATGAAGGCTGAAATAAAGTTTTAGGTCAGGTGAATGCTTCGTCAGAGATGTCTCTGGCTGAGATCTAGATGATGATAATGATCAATTCATTGGACAGGGTTATAAGCAGAATAAATGTACTTTGTTTGAAAATCACTTTATTGAGAGTCTTTGTAATGTCTTCATGATTGTGCACACAAAAAGAGAAAAAAGGCATGATAAAGTAACCTTCAGGATAAGGAATTTTCAAAGAATTGTATTCTCCACCCACCTACTTATTGTGTGCTCTTTCTAGGAGGGGCAATCCGCAATTAACATTTAATTAACAATTTATCAATCGCTCGTTCTTAACAGGAAGTACACTTGGGCATCTTACTTTCAATGGCAGGTCAATAAATACAACAAAGAACAACGATTGCAGCTACACAAGGTAAAGTTTATCGTGTTATATTCTTCATAATGAACAGGTTATTATTTTAGTTGATCAATGTAAATTTAATTTACACTTTTGTCATCATGTATCAGAGGGTATAAAGGAAGAAGAAGAAATAATAAGACATTTGCTAGAGCTTTTTTTGAGCCCCCCTCCCCCACCCCCAAGAAAAGGGAAGATACAGAATACTAAGAGTGTCCGGTCAGTAAGCAGTGCCCCCAATTAGAATAAGAAAGCAAATTACATATGTGCATGTATGTGCCCCCGATAAAATTTTAAAAGCCCACACTATGCCTCTGTAAAAACATGCACCCATCCAATTGTTATGAAAAATGTAACATATTTTCAAAACAAGGCTCCAATATTTGTCTTTGTTCCAGGCTCATCTAGTACTTTTGATTGCAAGCTGTTTCCAAAGCAACCGAGTCTGTAACACTGCGGAGCTGCAGTGCATGGGACTGTCTCTTGTTCCATCTGAGGTATTGTCCAGGAGACCAAAGGCACTCAACATCACCTTCATCACCAAAGTACTCAAATGGTATGTTTCGGAAATGGGCAATCTTTAATTGCAAGTGTACGGTAAAAAAGGGGGTGAATTTGACAAAGTTTTGTATAATTGTTCTATCTTAGAACCCAACAGGAATACATTTTTGGAATGATTTTGGTCACCTTTAGGTCTCCATATGTTGCCATAGTAACAGTATGTAACACTGCCGAGCTGCCGTGCTTGGAACTGTCTCTCATTCCCCCAGAGATACTGTCATGCTGTTTTTAAACATACCTGTTTTTTGTTCATCAAATTGCATGTGGAGTGAAGCAAATGCTTTAAAAATGCAAATGTTTAAGATATATCACCTGTGAAATGTAGTTTATACAGAGAAGCCTCATAACTAGGAGCATGCGATCATGAACTTACCTTGTTACATGTATGTCAAGTATCCTGTTATATCAGGGTAAAATAAAAAATAATAATCTTGTTCAAGGTTTTGTTATATTCAAGCTCTTTATATCAAGGTTCAACTGTGAACTCGTAGGCCATCCCCTGATGAAATAGGTTCTTGCAAATCATTTCAAATACTATTAAATTATCATTAGGCCTATGTTTAAATGATGTTTTGATGCAGGTTCCAGGATTGTGTGACAATCAGTGCAGAGCTGAAAGAGGATATCTCATCATCGTTAGACCAAGTCTTACTGTCCAGATTTGGACAGAAACAGGCTGCTTCAGAAAGGGAGCTGGTTCACGTAAGTATAAACTCTGAACCCTGATAGAATATGTACTACAGTGTAGCTACCATTACTTTCCGGTAAATTAAATGTGATAATGCATTTCCTACATACGTTCATTCAAATGGCTGTTCACCATTCTGATCTGAGAGATTTATGTCCCCATATTGCCTTGTGCAAATAATAACACAATCTCATTAATATAAACCTTTCAAAGGGAAAAAAGTTCTTGTCAAAGTAGATTTTGTGACAAAAACCTGTATTTCATAATCTAAAACTAATTCTAGTTTTTATTCAACCATACTGTATGGTTGGAAGAAAGCTTAATGTCCAAGTTAGGAGCCTGTTTTCCTGAAATTCTTATCAAACTTTGTTTTGATTAAAAATGCTGTCATATTTCAGTTGCTTCACCTGTTTTTGGAACCTCTCAAAAATGTATTTCTTGAAGCTTCCTCTCAGCCAGAACTTTACTATCCCTTAAATTAGACAATGTTCTCTAATTATCATAGCTTATTAATTGTATTATTAATTTTGAGAGAGAAATATGAATTTCTACCCAATATAAATGGTGAAATGTAGTCATCACCGAAGTTTGATAAATGTGTTAATAGTAATGAATTAATGCCCTATGTTACCTGCAGATGTTCCTGATCATATATTTGGCACTATTTTGTGAAAACCAACTATGTCAGATTATCATGCCAATAAGAGATCACAACAACTGATGAAACTTTGAACATGTACTCCATTTGCTCCTGCTGATTTTCATTAAGGCTCTCTTCACAGCATACATATATCATCCATTTTAAAAATATAATTTTGTTTGTTTCTAGATGTTTGTGATCATCTTGAGGTCTTTGGGTGTAGATGTACGTCTCATTTTCTCTCTTCAACCCATGACACATAAAGCCAAGCTACTGACAAAGGTAATACCAGTAGCCCTAAAACCTTGTCTTTCAGCAAGCATTCTTGGCCTTAAAGATAATCCTTATATTTGGAAGAATTACAAATATTGTTTTTGCAAGAACGGCTATAGTAATGATATTCTTTATCTAATTATAAAGGTCTAAATAGGAAAAGTCAAAATTACACAGTAGTTTTTATTATAATTCTTTTAAATATATAGAAACTGTAGACTCCAAACTAATATAGAAAATCATAAATGATTTGTTTGATATTACAGTGTCAAATAATTTCCATTCATCAATATGTACAAAGTTACATTATACTCATAAGTTATGTTAAAATTTAATGCATTACATTTTTTGCAGAAATTCAAGCAAGAAAATGCAAATGCTGCTGTGAAGAAGGGGAAATCCCCTTCCCAGAATGCCCGGCAAACGGGTTCAGGAAGTGCCGCTACCAAATCTCCAGGAAGCTCTCACTCTGATAAATGCAACATGACTGAAGAATCACCCTCCTCCTTTCCCAAGTCTGAGACCTCAAATCCTGGTAGAAGTGTGGGAGTGAAAGAGGAGAAAATAGGCAAATCAAACAGAATGCAGAAGAACCAGAAAGGTGCATCAAACAAACAGTCGAGCATTTCAAACAAACAATCTGGCAATAACAGAATTGCATCAAACAAGCAAGCTGACAAAAATAAATTGTCATCGAACAACTTATCTAGCAGGAGCGATGCTGCATCAAACAAGCGATCTTGCAAAAACATTGCTGCAACAGATGGACAAGATAACAAAAATGGGACAAAGAAAACGAGGAAGACGGGGAGCATAGATGGAGGAGGAGGAGGAAATGGTAAGCTGAGGGGAAAATCAACAGATGCTGAAAAAAAATTGCCTCAGAGGAGTGCAAGAGCTAAGAATACCCGGAGGAGACAAACTGCTTCCAAGGTGACCTCGACTAAAAATGATGCGGATGAAGATGAGGAGGATGGGGAGGAGGATGAGGACTCGAGTGATGACTGCAGTGATTATGAAGAAGAGTTAAAGAAGTCTGCATCTAAACGTAAAACGAGGACACCCATCTCAAAGAAGCTGAAGAGGAAAATGGACTCCTCCATGTCGAGCA
Source organism: Echinarachnius parma (assembly GCA_037951105.1). NCBI lineage: Eukaryota > Metazoa > Echinodermata > Echinoidea > Clypeasteroida > Echinarachniidae > Echinarachnius > Echinarachnius parma. Next base: position 67,096 of record JBAMJV010007563.1, read on the forward strand.
TCGAAGAGGTGATGTCATCGGACAGTGACTTTGAAGTGAAAGTTGTCAGCGTTACTAAGCAACAGCGAAAGCCGATTGAGATGACGACTGGTAGATCCAAGAAGGCTTCGAAGAAGATTTTATCCTCCGAGTCCGAGGAGAGTGTCATCTATCAGGGATCAAAGAACAAAGAAGTACAGGGTGAGTGCATTCATACGTGTATTAACCCTTTAAGAACTGGTCTTGGGCTGTTTGGTTATGCTATGGTTATTTGGTAATATTGCAGACCCAAATTTGTTAAATATACATTTTCAGACTTGTTCATATTAGTTTTAGGATTATTATTTTTCTATTGCAGTTTTATATTGAAATGTTTTCTGTTTTTGTATCGTTATTTGTTAATTGCAGGATCCGATTGCTGGGTTGAAGTGTATTCATCTTCAGAGAGACGCTGGATTTGTGTGGACTGTGTCAGAGGTCACGTCAACAAGCCAGAGATGTGTGAAACATATGCCTCCAAACCTCTCCTCTACGTTGTTGCTGTTGAAAATGGTATGTGGTTGCCAAGGTTTTCAACAATTTATTTTTTATTTATTTTTTCTTTTTTCCTTTCACCTTTCCAGGCATTTATTGATTTCACTTCAAGCTCCATACAGTTTAACAAATCATGTTTCAGTAATTTTCTCTTTTACATCAATTTAGACATTACAAATATGTTTTTATCATAAATGGTAAATAATACAATTTTGTTGGGTTTTCTTTATGCAAGTAATCATTAATTTGTATGCGAGCGTGAACTTCATTTAAGAATGTAAATCATAGTTTTGTGCTTCTTTCATCTTTTCCTGATTTATTTCTAATAACTATCATTTTATATATGCTCCAAAAAGCTATAGTTAAAATATCATTGATCTTGTCTTCTACATTTATTTTCAGTAATGTGAATACATTCATTTCTACATTTACATTATAAACATATTTTACCATTTGCGTAAAGTTTCTAAAAAATATTTCATTCATTTTACATTCCAATAGAGCATGATATAAATCTCCTCGACAATGACAAGTTTCACATGTATCACTATCGCTAAGTTTCCACAGAAATCATTTTCTTTTTACTGCGATCAAATTATAAATTACTTTAAAGTTAAATTGTCTTAATTTGTTCTCCTTAAAGGGACAGGTCCACTTTTACAAAACGTCTGAACAGCTTTCAGTTGACGGATGGGGATCAATGTAACCCGCAAAAAAAAAATCAGAGCAAACAGCCCTCTAATTTTGATTCTACGAATGAAAAACGAATGCGTCCCTCCATTTAAACTATATATCGGTCAATAAAGGAGTTCAACTGATTCAGCATAATATTACAACAATATAGTACTAATTCTCGTAAAGGTATTGTGAAGCCGACATTTGTTAACGTATGTCACGGCAAAAGATCTCAAAAAGAAAGAATATATAATTACATGTAGTCAGTTTAAGAGATGTTTGGGTATTTTGCTTGGTAAACGATCACACATTAGTACTTATGCGCGGGTCACGTAGCTAGCGCGGGTCACGTAGGGGTCATGCATACCGATCTGGCACTCCATGAAATCTGTGTACGAACTTACTCACCGGCCGAAAATACGTATGTACCCATTTAACCGACGTCCCTCAGTTTAATAAGTTTTAGGTCTATAACTCCACGAAAAAGAGATTTCAAGCCCTAATTTTTTCAGGCATGCTATTAAATGACATTTCCTTTCATATAAGACAATAACCTCGCAACTTTTGAATTTTGGCTTGCAAAAGAGGATCTCTCCCTTTAATGCACACAACATTTCTTTTATAAACATTTTTCCAATCAACATAACAATCTAATTTCTCTACCCAATATGATGGGCCTTCAATTGTATTTCCATTTTTCGAAAGTAAAATGTAAAATAATTTACTTGGTACTTTTTGAATAAGTCTTTCTTTTCCTCCAATCAAAACTGTTGGTATTTCTAAACATATTGGTTCTTTCAAATTACTCATCCATACTTTGGGTATCGCTTTTTGTAATCTAAAATATTCAAACATTACAATTACTTTTGATTTCTTATTACAAACATTTTCTATTAATGTTGATGTTGTAATAAATCTATTATCAAAACAAACATTTTTCAAATAAATTATTCCACTTGAGTACCAGTTCTTAAAAAAGAAAGGTTTCTTTTAAAATACTACATATTTATTATACCATATAATCTGTTTATCTATATCAATGCTATTATTTTCATTTTGTGTATTCATAATGACCCATGATTTCAGTATTTCTAAATAAAATGGTGGCAATTTGTTAACAAAGTATGTGTCTACCATGAATACATCAATAGAACAATTCATAATTAACTTTAGCCCACCTAAAGATTGAAAATAAACATTTGACATCTCTTTCCAAAAGCCATCTGAACCATCTAATATTTTACCAAGCCATTTTAATCTGAAACTTATAATCAACTTTTCAATATCGATCATCTTAATACCACCTTCATGATAGTCTTTAATAATTGTTTCTCTTTTAACTTTGTCTATTTTTGAATTCCAAACAAAATTATACAAAATTTGTTCTAATCGTTTTATTACATGTTTTGGTACCGAACAATACATTATTAAATGAACAACTTGACTAATGAGCAATGTTTTTACAATAAGTACTCTACCAAAAAGAGTAAAGTTTCTTTTTTTCCAATTATCTACAATTCTTTGAATCTTTTGTAATTTTGTTTCCCAATTCTTTTTTACCACCAGTTCCAAATCAGTACTTATATGGACTCCTAAATATTTTACGCTACCTTCAGTCCATTGTAGTCCATATTCATAAAAATCCCATCTTTGTTGTATTGGGCCTAACCATTTCAATATTGTTTTGTCTTTATTAATAAGGGGACCGGCTGCCTTTCCAAATAATTCTAGTTCTTTTATAATACTAGCAAATTACCCGTCACCAGATCTTTGAGTAAGATAATGTTGTATGTTGTATATTTGTATTTCGTTATTTTTTGTATCTATCCTGTAAAAAACATTTGGTCAATTAATGGAATCTCTGTTTGAATGGTTATGATATGATTTAATAAGTGTATAATTAAAAATACAATCTCATATTCACAGGTATATGCGTACACGGGGGGGGGGGGGGGGGGTTCAAATTTCACTTTGATGAAAAAGGGCTGTTTTGGGGTTTCCCCCCCCTCAAAAACATATTCACGGACACCATGAACCCCCCTCACAAATTCTTCACCGACACCCCCGCCCCCTTTTGAAAGAATCTTCACCAGTACCCCCTCTCGAGAAAATCTTCATCGACACCCCCCTCGCGTCGAAAAATATTCACCGACAACCCCCCCCCCCCATGAAAAATCTTCTCCTACACCCCCACCACCCCCCTTCGAAAGAATCTTCACTGTTACTCCCTCTCAATAAAATCTTTACTGACACCCCCCTAGAAAATTCTTCACCGACAACCCCCCCCCTCGAAAAATCTTCACAGAAACCCCCCTTTCAAGATTCTTCACCGACACCCCCCCCCCCCCCCCCCCGGTGGTGATTCAATCTCATATTCAAAGGCATATGGGTACCCGGGTGGGGGGGGGGGGGGGTGAGGACACCCACCCCCCTTACAAATTCTTCACCGACACTCTCCCTCGAAAATTCTTCACCGACAGCCGACACCTGACCCCTCAAAAATGTTGGTTGAGGAAATAACCACCCCCCCCCCCCCTCAAAAAATATTCACGGACACCCACTCCCCTCACAAATTCTTCAGCGACACCGAAAGAATCTTCACTGGTACCCCCTCTCGAAAAAATCTTAACTGACACCCCCCTCGAAAAATCCCCCACCCCCCATCGAGATTCTTCACCAACATCCCTCCCCCCTTCGAAAATTCTTCACCGCCCCCCCCCCACGAAATATTTGACCGACACCACCCTCGAAAATTCTTCACCGACACCCCCCTCGAAATACTTGACCGACACCCCCTCGAGTTACTTGACCGACACCCCCCTCGAAATACTTGGCCAACACCCAGCCCGTCGAAAATTTTGGTTGACGCAATAACCCCCCCTACCCCCCCCCCCCCCCCCCTTGTAAAAACCCTAGGTATGCTGCCAGCGATCACATGTCAAACAATAAACAGTATTAATTAAATCGTTGTCAAGTAGATCAATAACCCTAATTCCTTGCTCTTCTTGTTTACACGTTATTTACAAAAAGCACACATTTTTTATACTTCAGTACAACAAAGTATGCACTTCGAGCAAACATTTACAATTAGCCTGTATTCAGAAAATTAAACCAGTGACAGAGAGAAACCTATTTTGGTAGCCGTATACCCTGTTTTGCCAATTTTGTGAATATCGTGTTGAAAATGTGAACAAAAATCACCGATCAAATTCAGTCATGCATATACGGACATGTACAATCACACGAATGTGTGTACAATGTAGTAGATTGTGTGTTGACAATGCACAGATGCCGGACCTACAATATTCCGCTACTCTGTATATAGTCTATGCAAATTCCCCGCCCGACGGTCGCTTTCGCTTTTGGAATGTACCGTCCGTTTCTTGATAGAAATACATATATTTCATCAGATTTGTTTTAATTCTATTCGAAAATCAGTCATTACAATTTTTAAATCCATATTATTTAAAAGTTTGAAAAACAACAATTCGCAAGCAAATTACGATAGTCTTAATTCAGGCGCACACAGCGGCACACGTGTTATTTCCGATTTGACAGGCATACGATAATGTGCGTAAGTAATTTACAACGTATCGATTCCAGGCTGAACAAAGACTACATAATGAAAGGTCATTTCAGCAACACACTTTTCACGGTACTTCCGTCGCAAGCATGTGCGATGATCAGCGCTCGACGCGACTGCATGGCAAATGAACGTGGAATATTGGCCGATTCATAACTGACCACTGGTCAAACTGACCCCGACCTGACCCAGACCACAAACCTCTATGGGTCATCACCAATCACTACCCAAAGTTTGATGTTGGTGCCTCAATGCACTACGAAATGCATAGATGAACAGACAGACAGACATACAGACAGACAGACAGACAGACAGACAGACAGACATACGTAATTGGCTACTTTAGTATAGTAGATATCTTAAAGATGATTTTTCCCGAAAAAATAACGATGTATCGTCTGCATATTGCAGCACTTTTAATTCTATTTTTTTATCACCATACAAAATACCTTTAATTTGTTCATTCTGTCTAATCTTTTCTGCCATTATTTCTACAGCCAATATAAACAACATTGCAGATAGAGGACAGCCTTGCCTTATTCCTCTACCTATCGGAAAACTTCTAGTTTTCCACCCGTTAACCAATACTGAACTTTCTACATCTTTATACATCAATTTTACCCAATTACAAAAATCTACTCCTAAGTTAAAATGTCTCAAACATTCTTCTATAAACTGAAATTCTATAGTATCGAAGGCTTTTTTAAAATCCACCATCATAAATGCACCTTCAAATCCATTTTCATACACAAATTCAAAAATATCTTGTGTTAGTCTTACATTAAAACCACTTAATCTATTTTGTATATAACCAACCTGATTCTCATGTATAATACTTGGTATAACTTTTTGCAGTCTTTTGCAGCCATTATCTTATAATCATAATTCAACAACGTTATCGACTTATCGGTCTCCAATTATTCAAATTTTCTGTTTCTCCTTTTTTATAAATCAATGTAATGATTCCATGCTTTTGCGTATCTGACATCATATTTTTATTAAAATTTTCATTCAGTGCATTAACAAAAATATACTCAATATCGTTCCAAAATACTTAATAAAATTCTATTGTTAAACCATCTCCACCTGGAGCCTTATTCTTTTTCATCTGAAATATTACTTTACGACATTCTTCAATTGTTATTAAACCTTCACAATTGTTCTTATCTATTTCGGATAATTTATTAACTCTACATTGTTCATAATATTTATTAATCTTAATTAATTCTATTTTTTTACTAGCGTACAAACTTTCATAGAATGACAACCATTCTCAACATTACAATATTCTTTTTCTCACCATTTTTCTTTTCTAAACCCATAAAATATTTAGTGTTTCTTTCACCTTCTTCAATCCACTTAACTCGAGCTCTAATTGATGCGCCTTTACTATCTTTTACATACATTTCTTCCAATTTATTTTTCGTTCGAATATATTCATCTTTAGTGTCTTCATCTATTCTATCTTCAACGTCTACTATATTTTGAAGTATTTTAATTTTTTGTTCTAATTTTTTCCTTAAAGGGGTAGTTTAGTTTTGGTAAGGCTGAACTTAAGTAGCTAAAACCTGCACAGTGACATTATAAACTAATAGTTATAACTCCACCATGCTCGAAAGGTATACAAAATTACAAACGACTAAGTAAAAAGCCTGTTATCATTCAAAAAGAGCCATTCAAACACAAGAGGGCACTTTTTTAAAAGGCATTGGTTTCAACCATTTTTCATACAAAATTATGCATGTGATGTTTTATTGATATAATGATTAAATAGCGAGATCATCAACAACTATTAAAAAACGCTTTTGAAAAATTTTGAAAAAGTGCAAGCATTTTAATTTTTTTTTCTAAAAATCATCTAATTATTTGGGCCCCAAATAATTATAAGATCAGATATATTTATTAATATTTCAGCCGTTTCTGGGTCGATTTTGACCAAATAAAGTTTATTCTGCCATTAAAATTGCATGTTCTCTCAAATTCGACATTCAGTTTTTCATTACCTCACAAAAAAATTGTGATGTGCAGCGCCCTCTCTACCAAAACTAAACTACCCCTTTAACACATCAGCATTTTTTTTTTTTTTAGCACAAAATCTTTGTGTAAATTCGCGGGATCTTATTTTTATAAGTTCCCATCTTTCAGAAAAACTAACATTCTTTTTTTAAATATTATCAACAATGTTTCTTATTTGCTCTTTATAATCATCATCCTTAAGAACATTATTATTTAATTTCCAATATCCGGGACCTTGCTGTTTTTCCCTAACATTAATTTTATAAAAATAGCATTATGGTCGCATCTTATTGCTGGACGAATATCTGTTGCTACTACCTTAGAATTTAAGTTATTACTTATTAACCAATAATCAAGGCATGATGCAACATTCAAAGATAAATTTCTCCAGGTAAACTGTTTTTTTACTGGGTTTCTTCTCCATATATCACATAATCAAATTTTTGTATCAAACATTTTAAATTGATGTTGCTTTGGTGTTGCTTTCTATTTTGTTGAATCCAACAAGCAATTTTTTTTTTAAACTGTTCTCTAAATTTGTTTTCTGTTGGTGCATAAATATTAACAATACATAATTTACAATTGTTCCCTATAACATTCATCATAATTGCTCTTCCATCTGGATTAAGCAAAACACTTTCAGATGTTATTTGTAAAGAAAAAGTGCTAGATATTAAAATTGCCACGCCTCTGGAGTGGTTGGTTCCATTACCAAAAAAACATTGTCCTTTCCATTCATTTCTAATTATTTTTAAAAAGTCATCCGTCCAGTACGTTTCTTGTAATAAAATAATATCTGCATTTTGGTGTTTACACCAAAGGAATATTTCGTCTCGCTTCTCTTTGCTACGAAGTCCACGGACGTTTAAACTAATCAAATTAAAATGTTCTGAAATTGTCATTATTTACATACAATATTTACAGAAGTGTTATGCTTTTCATATTTACTTCTTCTTTCCACGTTTGCTCTTTGGCTTCAGTTTGCGTTTGGCTGCTTCTGCCTTTTGTCTGTTGCGTAACTCTGGTGATTCTGCTGAAATCTCAGAGTAGTCGCTTTGTGAGTCTTCATTGTTTGACCCGCTCTCGTTCGGTGAATCTTCACAGCTATTGTGCGTCTGGGTTTCGCGGTCTGGTGATTTGTTTACATCGCGATCGGTCAGCGTGACCGTGTCTCCTCGATCAGACTGCGAACCAGCTGATTGATCAGCTGATTGATCGCGATCGCGGTTGTTGTTCCGTATTTGCGATAAGAATTTTGTGATTTTTTCTTGGTTGGCTTTCCCGTTCCTGTCAGGCGATGTGCGAAGGGGCGGGGTGGGTTGTGCATCTCTTTCCTTTGGTGTGCCTCATTCAGGTGATCGCGACGTGTGTGGGTTTGTGATCGGGGTGGGGCTGTTTTGTCTGCTTCTGGCTCTGCTTCGGTCTGGTGTTGAAAGCGAGTATGATGTTGCTGCGTTGCGGTTACGGCTTTGTTGATCTTCGCTTCTGTCGGTTGATGTGGCTGAAGCGATTATGTTGTGGGTGACGGTTTGGCGTTGTTCGCTTCTGCCTCTATGTGGTGATGAGGTTGTTGTGACTGCGGTAAGGGTGTGGCTGTGTTGTCTTTCCTAATTGTCTGCGACGTGGGAGGGGCTTTGTTGTCTGCCTCTTCTTTCTGGTGATGTAGGTTGGGTTGGGGCAATCCCTGGCGTAGTGGCCACTCGATTTACAGCGCTTGCATACTACTGGGGCTGAGCACCTTGAACGATGGTGACCAGTCGTCAGGCAGTTCGAACAGGTCACTTTGTCTGGGTCGAGCACGTTTTGATTTGGATGATACCCTCTACCTTTAAAAAGGCAGAATGCCATCATTCTAGGTAGAGAGAATGAGGTTCTCTCTATGTAGATCATCCTGTCACCGGTTAAGCAGTCGGTTAGCAAACCATCTACTCTTAGTCTTTGGTAGACCACCTTTCCCCTTATTTTGCATTTTTGTTTTTCTAGTTCATCTGTGATGACAGAATTGTGGACAGACAGTGGGATGTCCTTAACCAAAACTTTGACTGTGTTCTCATCCCCATCCGCCACAAAGGGGTTCGCGTCATAAACTGCTACGTTAACACCCCCGATGGCAAGTCCGTTCATGATCAATTCGACACGTAGATCATGTTTATCTATGTAGATTCTCCATAGTCCGCCGATACGTTGAATACCTCTAATGTCACTTTTGGGTACAGCCTTTGCGAGAGATTTGTAGAATTCTTCTTGTGTAAGTGCAAAGTCTCTATTTGAATTGACCGGAATATCTCTGTTTTTAACGAATATTGGCTTACCCAATTGCGTATTGTCATGTGCCGCTTTCTCTGCGTATGACGTGGCGCTGGGTGGTGCCGCCATTTTCAAAAAACCGTTCACTTGTTCGTGAGTCAGAATATTTTAATCAGCCATCAAATACAGCATAATCCGTTTATCACAAACCACAAAAGTTTCATATCCTGATTCCATAAGGTCTCATTGTTAAGTCCATCCAAAACGAAATTTCAAAAAGATTGTTCATTTCCAAAAAACCAGGGTTTTATCGTCACTTTTGGGAGAGTCTTGGCAATCCGTGTGTAGTGAGATGTGCGCCCTCTTTGTTTTCAACAATTTATAACACAATTTAGGCTTGACCTTGATTTGAAGGATTAATATTAGGATAGTCAACAAATAATTTGCATGCCAAATTTTGAATGAGAGTCTTTTTAAAGATGATGATGATGATGATGATGATGATGATAATGATGATGATGATGATGATGATGATGATGATGATGATGATGATGTTGTCGATGTTGATAAGAAGGAGGAAATGTCTTTGGATTGAAAATGTTTATAACATTTAGAGTTAAAGAATCTTATTGTGATTAACGTTTCAGATGGCTCTATGAAGGATGTCACAAGAAGGTATGCCTCCAAGTGGATGACGGAGACGCACAAGATGAGAGCAGATGAGGAATGGTGGGAGGACACTCTCAGACCGTATCTAGGCAACAAGAAAAGAGATAAAGATGAGGAAGCTTCCCTAGAGAGTAAGAAGACATGATTAAATGACTGATTTATGGTGTGTTGATCCCTGGTGTAGATCTGTAAGCTATCTTGTTTTGTTCGGGGGAGGAGGATCTATTCATTTACACCCCAGCCCCCCCCCCCCCCCCCCCTCCCCCTTGAACAAAAGAACTTTCTGCTTATCTTTGCCAATGTCATTTCTAAAACTTATGTTCTTCAGAATGTACACATGTGTCTTCTTTAATACACAATATCTAGATGTACATGTAGTGAGGTATAATGAAAATGTTTTAAAATCTTGTTCTTTGTTTTCATTCTCTGAGGTCAAAACAGTTGTGGGTGCCTTCATTTGTGTTTAAGCAAAATGTAACCATTTGTTATAACGAATTTAGATTTAGAAGTGGTTTTGGTGGTAATCAGTATATTTGACCTACTAGTTGGGTTCACTATGTATAGATTTTAAATTTCGTTGGATTTTTTTGGAGAGTCTGAAAACTATACATTTTTGGAAACGTTATAGTATAAGCAATCAGAAAACCAATGTTTCCATTTGCCCCGAGTCCTTTATGGCCACCATCTTGGATCTTTCAAAATGGCCGCCGTAAAAGGGGTTTTCGTCAATATCCCAGCTACTAGATAACCGAGAAATTTGATTTTGACAGCTAATCCACCAATTTCAGGGCCAAAGAATCCAATGGTAATCAGAAAAATAATGTTCCAGTTTGCCCTGATACCTAAATAGCCGCCATCTTGGATTTTTTCAAAATGGCCGCCGTTAAAAGGGTTTTCGTCAATATCCCAGCTACTAGATAACCGAGAAATTTGATTTTGACAGCTAATCCACCATTTTCAGGGCCACATAATCCAATGGTAATCAGAAAAATAATGTTCCAGTTTGCCCTGATACCTAAATGGCCGCCATATTGGATTTTTTCAAAATGGCCGCCGTTAAAAAGGGTTTTCGTTAATATCCCGGCTACTAAATAACATAGAAATTTGATTTTGACAGCTAAACCAACATTTTCAGGGCCAAGGATTCCAATGGTAATAACAAAAATAATGTTTTTATTTGCCCTGATACCTTTATGGCGGCCATCTTGGATTTTTTTTTCAAAATGGCCGCCCTAAAAAGGTTTTTCGTCAATATCCCAGCTGCTAAACCACTATTTTCAGGGCCACGGAATCTAATGGTAATCAGGAAAATAATGTTCCTATTTGCCCTGATACCTATATATGGCCGCCAGTTGTGTTTAAGCAAAATGTAACCAGTTGTTATAACGAATTTAGATTTAGAAGTGGTTTTGGTGCTAATCAGTATATTTGACCTTTGCTTTAGGATGTTGAAAAGGGTATATCAGCTACCAAAGAAAACAATTTTGGTTAAACAAAAATTACGAGCTATTGCACCTATCTTAAATTTTAAAATGGCATATTCATTTTTCCAATGGTGTTTTTATTTGGCATAATTTCTTTTACTTTTGCAGGCAACCTACAGAACAAGCCTCTTCCATCGTCTGTTGGGGAGTACAAGAATCACCCATTGTAAGTGATGGAACAGTGTAAATCACAGTGATATTGCAGTGACTGGATGATTGGTATTTTCATAAGTTACTTTATCTTTGATGTATTTCATGCATCTCATTGTGAACATTGTTTTCATCTAAACAAGAGTGATATGACATTAAGTCCAGCACTAACCGTCATCTTTGTTCATACTTACTTTAATAGGACAAGCTGTCTTTGGAACTCTCTTCCACCTATTTTATTTTCCAGTGTTCCAAATATGGATGCATTTAAGTCTACATTAAACGCATACCTGTGAAACCACTTCTAAAATTTAGTAAAGTGTTTAAATTTATTAAGAGAAACTAAACTGTGGCGGGTGTGGCATGATTTTGTTTGTGATCATTTTAAGATGCATTTATCGTTTCAGATGGCATTACCATGCAATGAATACATTATTTAGAAGGGGAGAAAATATATATATATAAATATATATAAACTCCAAATACTTAATTTCTTATTTCCTAGAAGATGTTGTCCTCACTTCACATTTTTAATTGAAGAGCAGGGTGTTTATAGTATGGACCTTCATTTTTCTTGGGAGAAAGATTAGATGATTTGTATGAGCCTAAGTAGATATTTGGAATAATTGTGTGTTAAAGGAGACAACGATCAGAACTTACTGATCAAAACATTGAGCGATGAGTAAGTCCATCTAAGGACCACCATTCTTCCAAGAAAGAAATTCAACCTGGTGTACTGTAAACTTCCTCATCAAACTATTCCTTGCCATGAAAACCTCCTCCAAAGATGACAACATTTGTTGTAAATACAGATGTAGCATGACATCAATTTATTCATTGCCCTGGAAACCTTCATAGATGACAACATTTTGTGTAAATACAGATGGAACATGACATCAATTTATTTTCTGCCATCACATAGATATGCCCTGAAGCGCCATCTCCTGAAGTTTGAAGCCCTCTTCCCTGAATCTCCAGCTGTCCTTGGTTACTGTCGAGGGGAAGCAGTGTACGCCAGAGAATGTGTTCACTCAGTGAGTAGTGCATTATGTAACAATGTATGAGTCCCATTTTAGTTTGGGGATTTTGTTCTTTCTGTTTTGTTTAATCTATGTTTATTATATAACTAAGAATACATATACTTTTGAATATCTAAGGCAAGCCTCCACACTAACTTTTTTTTCTACTGGCCCGTTCAAGCAAGTAAAATCATAACTTTTCAAATTACTTCTAGATGACATTTTTCTCTTGTAGTTGGCCGATGGGACAACCGAACTAGGCCATTCATGAAATTTACTTCCCTGACATCAGCTTTTACTTACCCCGGGCAATAGGGCAAGTTATAGTGTCAAGCCATTAGTTCTAGTGTATGCCATTAAATTTTGTCTAGGCCACCCATTATGTAAACAAATCTTCGTCAGTTGAGGTTTATACGCCCTAATGCTAATCAGCTACTAACTTCCTTTCTTACTTACCTCTTTGTTGCCAGCTCCACACGAGAGAGACGTGGCTGAAGGAGGCGAAAGCAATCAGGATTGGTGAGAAGCCCTACAAGATGGTCAAACCAAGGCCCAAATGGGTAAGGCTACTAGGGGGAGATGTTAAAGGGACAAGATGGTCAAACCAAGGCCCAAATGGGTAAGGCTACTAGGGTGAGATGTAAAAGGGACAAGATGGTCAAACCAAGGCCCAAATGGGTAAGGCTACTAGGGTGAGATGTAAAAGGGACAAGATGGTCAAACCAAGGCCCAAATGGGTAAGGCTACTAGGGTGAGATGTAAAAGGGACAAGATGGTCAAACCAAGGCCCAAATGGGTAAGGCTACTAGGGGAGATGTTAAAGGGACAAGATGGTCAAACCAAGGCCCAAATGGGTAAGGCTACTAGGGTGAGATGTAAAAGGGACAAGATGGTCAAACCAAGGCCCAAATGGGTAAGGCTACTAGGGTGAGATGTAAAAGGGACAAGATGGTCAAACCAAGGCCCAAATGGGTAAGGCTACTAGGGTGAGATGTAAAAGGGACAAGATGGTCAAACCAAGGCCCAAATGGGTAAGGCTACTAGGGGAGATGTTAAAGGGACAAGATGGTCAAACCAAGGCCCAAATGGGTAAGGCTACTAGGGTGAGATGTAAAAGGGACAAGATGGTCAAACCAAGGCCCAAATGGGTAAGGCTACTAGGGTGAGATGTAAAAGGGACAAGATGGTCAAACCAAGGCCCAAATGGGTAAGGCTACTAGGGTGAGATGTAAAAGGGACAAGATGGTCAAACCAAGGCCCAAATGGGTAAGGCTACTAGGGGAGATGTTAAAGGGACAAGATGGTCAAACCAAGGCCCAAATGGGTAAGGCTACTAGGGTGAGATGTAAAAGGGACAAGATGGTCAAACCAAGGCCCAAATGGGTAAGGCTACTAGGGTGAGATGTAAAAGGGACAAGATGGTCAAACCAAGGTCCAAATGGGTAAGGCTACAAGGGTGAGATGTTAAAGGGACAAGATGGTCAAACCAAGGCCTAAATTGATAAGGCTACTAGGGTGAGATGTAAAAGGGACAAGATGGTCAAACCAAGGCCCAAATGGGTAAGGCTACTAGGGGGAGATGTTAAAGGGACAAGATGGTCAAACCAAGGCCTAAATTGATAAGGCTACTAGGGGGAGATGTTAAAGGGACAAGATGGTCAAACCAAGGCCCAAATTGGGTAAGGCTACTAGGGGAGAAGTTAAAGGGACAAGATGGTCAAACCAAGGCCCAAATGGATAAGGCTACTAGGGGGAGATGTTAAAGGGACAAGATGGTCAAACCAAGGCCTAAATGGATAAGGCTACTAGGGTGAGATGTAAAAGGGACAAGATGGTCAAACCAAGGCCCAAATGGATAAGGCTACTAGGGTGAGATGTAAAAGGGACAAGATGGTCAAACCAAGGCCCAAATGGGTAAGGCTACTAGGGTGAGATGTAAAAGGGACAAGATGGTCAAACCAAGGCCCAAATGGGTAAGGCTACTAGGGTGAGATGTAAAAGGGACAAGATGGTCAAACCAAGGCCCAAATGGGTAAGGCTACAAGGGTGAGATGTTAAAGGGACAAGATGGTCAAACCAAGGCCTAAATTGATAAGGCTACTAGGGGGAGATGTTAAAGGGACAAGATGGTCAAACCAAGGCCCAAATGGGAAAGGCTACTAGGGGAGATGTTAAAGGGATCTAGTAACTTTATTGACATGTGCAAAAAGTGATGATTAGTTGATAAAATGTGTATTGGTGTGATATGATATGTCCAATGTGTGAACTTTTCACGTTAAATGGATATTATATGGCCAAGTAATGAGCAAAAATTTAAAATCCAACAGTTATAACTTTCCAGTGGATAGTTACAAATCTGAAAACTTAATCGTAAATATATTTTTAATGAAACGGAAGTTAAAGGGGACCACCAGGCAGAGAACAACACATTATATGTTTTGGTACCGTTTTGTGATATCAAATAGATACCCAACATTTTGCAAAGGGTTGTGTAATTCATAATCAAAGCAATTAATTTCCACCACTTACGGAACCACTACTATTTCCTGGTTCGTACGGGCCAAACATATGCGAGTGCGTCAATGCGATTCACGCGTACGTTTGTAGACAAATGAATCCCGGGCGATTCGTTCGCTCTACACAAATTAGTCTTCGCAATTCAGACCGCATGAACGCATGCTTCAGAATGGTGAGGCGTTTTCCAATTATATATTTCTTTCTGGAAACATATTTTTGTGAACTTGTTGATGGAATGGAATACTAAAGATGTTACCTTTCTTTAATAAGAATATTATTTTTGGGTGGTGGTACCCTTTAAAGAAAACAAAACCCGTTCCAGGCTTCTACCATCATTTGCAAAAGTTTAAGACCACCTGGGAATTTGTGGGTATTTCAATAATTTGGACTGCATTCTTTTGTCTTATTAAATGGTTACATAACATGTGGTCAGTAGCACAAGTGTAATGGTCAGCAAAAAAATTAATATTTTTATTTTGGGGGCTCCATTTTCGGGGGCTACTTTTCCAACTTTCAGGGGCTACAAATTTCAGGGCTCTTTTTCGAATTTCAGGGGCGATTAATAAGCTATAATGCTGTAAGTTAACTTTGTTGTGTTTTTTTTATTTTGGAAGGGTGGTCTTAAACTTTTGCAAATGATGGTATTGCCAATACAAATACAACAAGATATAAGGGAACAACTATAATTCTAAGTAAGATTTGTGGATTTGGACAATGTTACTAGATCCCTTTAGGTGATCTACTAAATTGTTTAAATTCTACAAAAATAATATGCAGCTTTCACATTTCTCTTGTTCCTTATTGTTTAGCTTATGGTAACAGAAGAATGAAATGGGTTTTGGTTTGTCAAATGTCTCCCGTATTTTGGAGATATTTATGATTTGGTGAAAAGAGTTATGAAGTGCTTATCAATTGAAGTCCAAATTCATTGTCAGTATGTGATAAAATCTGACACAACATAACATCTTTGTATCATAATTTCTTGGAGACCTTTAACCAAAATATTTATTACATTTATTAAACTTCATGACAAACTGGAGGTGGGCTTCACATTCATATGTTTGTATATTTCTTGCAGAAAAAGGGAGAAGGAATGATAAGGACCGCGGAGGCTACACTTGGAGTGTTTGGGAAGTGGCAGATTGAGGACTACATCCCTCCTCCTGCAGTAGACGGTAAAGTGCCTCGGAATGAGTATGGGAATGTGGAGCTCTTCAAGCCGTCCATGCTACCAGCAGGAACTGTCCATCTTAAGAGTAAGCACAGCATTGATGCAAAATAAAAATAGAGTATTTTGCAAAAATAAATTATTTGCACAATATAGGGTTAGTAATTAATGTAATTTGTACGGGGAGTGAACGGTTTACCCTTTCAGACTACATCCCACCTCAGAGGATAGACAGCAAGTCCCTTGTAATGAGTATGGGATTGTAGAGCTCTTTAAGCCATCTATGCGTCCTGCTGGCACTGTACATCTTAAGAGCAAGTATATCCATGCAAAATAAAAAATAGATTATTTGCACAAAATAGCATTATGCAACTTGTATGTGATGTGCTAGTTCTCTCTGCTTTCAAGTGCTCAATATCCAATGTTTGTCCTCTTCGTGTTTCTGTTTACACATCAGATCCTGGTCTCAACAAGGTAGCCCGTACGCTTGGCAATGGCATAGACTGTGCCCCTGCCATGATGGGCTGGGATTTTCTTTCAAGATTCGACCATCCTGTGCAAGTTCTAAATGCTTTCAAGACCTTGATATCCAACATGTTCTCTTTTTGATTCCATTTACACATTAGTTTCTGGTCTAAACAAGGTAGCCCGAAAACTTGACATAGACTGTGCTCCCGCAATGATGGGCTGGGATTTTCATTCAGGATTCAACCATCCTGTGTAAGTTCTCAATGCTTTCAAGTTCTTGATATCCAACATGTTCTCTTTTTGTCTCTGTTTACACATTAGTTCCCGGTCTAAACAAGGTAGCCCGAAAACTTGACATAGACTGTGCTCCTGCAATGATGGGCTGGGACTTTCATTCTGGCTATACCCACCCTGTGTAAGTTTGAAGGTTTATATCTTTTCAGATTTTATGCATACATTTACTTTTCTTCACAAATTTTGTACAGTCAAACCTGTAGTCAACCTGCCTATAATGGCCAACAGAGTGATCCAATGCACAGGAAAACAATGTTATGCAACCTGTCTGTATAGGCCACCTGTGTATAGAGGCCACTTCTTTTGTTTCTCAAAGGTGGTCACTATATACACTGGTTTGACTGTACTTGTTCCTAACAACTACCAAAGCTTGTTAGAGCTTGATGGACATAGCAACGGCTATTACATCCAAAGTACACTGTCAGTCAAAAGAAACTAAGCACAACTCTGATGTGAAACTCATTGAAATCAATGAATGAACACTGCGAGTCTGCAGCTAGACATTCACAAGTATGCATAGCAGTGATGTACGTTAGCACCACATTTTCTCTTCCAAATAATTTGTTCCATGTCTAAAGGATAGTTTGTATTGTGTGTAACTGAATTTTAGTGACTAAAAATTGTTGTTATTATTGAAATCCAATAGATTTGTGTTGGGTTTTAGCTTCTGATTAGCAGGAGCATTAAAGGGTACCACCACCCCAAAATAATATTCTTATAAATAAAAGGTAACATTTTTAGTAGTCCATTTCACCAAAAAATCCAGAAAAATATGTTTCCAGAAAAATTATATAAATGGAAAAAAGCATCACCATACTACAACATTTGTTCATGGGTCTGCATAAGAAGACTACCTTTTGTCTAAAACAAATGCATCGTCAGTGATTCTATTGTCTCAAAACATATGCGTGAATATAATTGGCGCACTCGCAAACGTTTGGCATATTATTTGATATCACACAGCGGTACCAAAACATATAATTATGTGTTGTTCTGTGCCTGGTGGTCCCCTTTAAGGATTTGGGGGAAATACGACTGCTCAGAGTGCTCTGTTGAGCAGTGGTTAGAACACAAGAGCACAAGGCTAGAACACAAAGCAATCCGGAGGTTTAGCGAACAATCCCTGATAAAGCTATTTTTTTTTCTCCTTTGTTCATATTCATGTATTGAATATTATTTTGTGTCATAGCACGAGCATTGAAGAGAATATGAGAGAAATGCCATCACTTATGAGTGCTCTATTGATCAGGGGTTCGATCACCTGTCCAGCAAACTGTAGGACTAGTGATCAATTACGGACAAAGCCTTTTTTTATTTGCTCATATTCTTGTATTGAATTTCATTTTTTATTATTTGAGTAGAGGTGTTTCGGCATGATCGGATAAGCCCTTGACTTCCAATCACAGGAGCCGAGTTTGAAACTGATTGATGCCCGGGCTCTTGTGTCCAGCAAAACATTTAATAGGCATTGCTGCTCTCTACCAAGGAGTTTGGTTGGGTGTTAATTAGCCTGTAGTGCCCTGATAAGCTCGGGCTAGTATGCTTCCCAGGGAGTTGAGATGATGCACAAGATAATCATGTTGATTTTAATTGTATGATGACCAAGAGTAATAATAATGCTACAGTGCTTAGAAACCCAGTATTATAAAGCGATATATAAATTAAATGTATTTGTTGTTTTGCAGGATGGATGGGTTTGTTGTATGTGAGGAGCATGCAGAGGTTCTGGTGGCAGCCTGGGAGGAGGATAGGGCAGAACAGGAGAGGAAGGAAAAAGAGGTTTGAAGCAATCTTCTTTTCTTTATTTATTGAGTGAAGATTAGCAGTTCACATTTGGAAAATACATTTTATGATAAGAGTATGAGAGGAAAAAAAGGTTTGAAGCAATTTTCTTGCAATCATGTATTGAGTGAAGATTCTCAGTTTACAATGGGAAAATACATTTCTGTTAAGAACAGGAGAGGAAAGAAAAAGGGGTTTGAAGTAATCTTCTTTCAATCATTTGAAGATTATCAGTTTACAATGGGAAAATACATTTATAAGTACAAGAGGGGAAAGAAAAAGAGGTTTGAAGAAATCTTCGGATTTCAATCATTTATTGAGTGGAGATTCTCAGTTTGCAATGGGAAAATACATTTATGATAAGAACAGGAGTGGAAAGAAAATGAGTTTTGAAGCAATTTTTCAATAATTTGTTTTAAACTTGAAGTAGGTTTAGTCACAGTTTACAAAACACAAATGAATTTATGATAATAAATACCCCCCAAATCATAATTCCTCAAAGTCTAGTTGACTTAGTTTTGTTTTGATACTTACAAAGATTGTTATTGTTAATGGTAAATATATTACTCATTGCGGATATAGTATCGGAAATAATATCGCTAGTGATATTCGTTTGTCTCGCAATGTATGGTCAACATTGAATCTGAAAGATCGCGACGTTTCGTATGCTACTGCAATACTTTGTCAAGTGATATAAAGTAACGTAAAACACTCCTATTTATGCTCTCATTGGTACACACGTAGGGTAAAAGAAGCTATACAGATCCGTCTCAATCCCAGTAATTTCAATAGAGACAACGGGATGGATATACCCGAATTTTGGATGCGTACAATACGCCGCCATGACACCCCCCGACCAGCCGGCCCGCAACGGTTGATTCCAGCCAGTAGCGAGCCAGCGGTCCGTTGATTGGTCGAGCTCGCTATTGTTCCCGCCTAGCAAGCAAGCCGAGCCAGCGCCTCGCTGATTGGTTTAGCACCCGTGTACACCGGCCAATAGAATTTGCCCGTTATGGACCAATTAGGAACAAATCGCTCATGCGAGATAACGCGGTTTGGAGCCGCATGAGAGCATAAATAGGAGTGTTTTATGTTACTTTATATCACTTGACAAAGTATTGCAGTAGCATACGAAACGTCGCGATCTTTCAGATTCAATGTTGACCATACATTGCGAGACAAACGAATATCACTAGCGATATTATTTCCGATATTGTTATTGTTGTTTGTGTAAGCTCTCACAATATGTGATAAATAGACAAGAAATAGAAACAGAAAGTTATGATTTTTTTTCTATTGACCAATTCTGTTTTGTTTTATAATCTCATTTGGCTTGGTTCAATTTTCAGAACTGAGTGATTTGTGCTGTGAAGAACTGGATACACTTCACTTTCCTTATTGTTTTCTTTTCTGTCTTGTTTTTATACTGGAGCTGCAATGTATCCATGACACAAGCACTGCAAATAGGTTGATATAGGACATCATATTTCATGTACATAAATGTTATGCAGTCATCCTTCTTTTAAAACAAATATTTCAGAAACAGGAGATTGCGCGGCCTGAAGAATTGGAAACACATTTTCAAGAGCCTTTTCTTATCGCTTTTAATTTGCATGTTTTTTTGTTCTTGTTCCTTCTTCCTGTTTAGGGGCAGTAATTCAACCATGGTATAAGCACTATAAATGTTTTTTTTCTTCCAGAAACGGGAGATCCGTGCCCTGAAGAACTGGAAACACATCACCAAGAGCCTTCTGATCAGAGAGAGACTGAAAACCAGGTACCAGTCTCATGAACACAACTCTGGTGTAGCTGGTACATCGGCACACCCAGAGGAAGGCAAGAAAACTGATGCCAGTCCGGCGAAAGCTTCCTGGCCCAAAAACAAGATGACATCGTTCACGGGTGACGCAGGAAATCTGCTTCCCTTTGAAAAGAAAGCCAGGACTAAGAAAAGGTGATTGTTGATGGCAGTTGTTGTATAGGTATGTTTGAAATCGGGTCATACTAAATGGTTTTGTTCAAATTGACTCTTTCCTGAAACTCTTTCCTTTTGTATAATACATACATCGAGTTAGATTGGATGTCAGTTTAAATGGAAATTGTAAATAACTTCATGAACTTTTAGGATATTAAGGCAGAGTACTTCTGATAGAATCTAATGAATTTGTTATATCCCAATCACATATACATTAAAAGCCTTGCTGTATAGCCACGCAAAGCAGATTATGAGACAGTTCCTTTTCGGCATGGTAAACACCTCAGGCCTTGTAAAGTCACGGAATACCCACAAATAGCTACGGAATAGCCATGTCAGACGCTCCGCCACTCCCCATCAAGGACGATGGCCCACATATTGTGGATTGGTAGTCCTACATTTGAGCTAGAAGAAAACAAGTTACATGAAGTATACAAGGAGAAAGAGCATAAATTTCTCTATTTTTGAGCCCTATTTTGTTACTGTACCTGCTTTCATTATTTTTAAATAATTTGCATTAGTGCATAAATCACTATAACTTAAGAAAACCCTTAAATTCACAATGCATTGTCATATGTTTTCAAAACGGCTATCAGTCTTCAAATTGGCAACTTCACAGCAAATCTCTTCATATTTTTCTTAGTTGTTCATTACTGAATATGTTCCACCCTTTTTTATGTCATTAAACGGTAGACAAAAATTAAGAGTTGCCAATTTGTTGAGGGAAAGAATGTTAAATTCTGCCTAGAAATAGCTCTCGTCATTGATGGGTTAACTGTAACAAATTAAGGTATGTCGTGGCTGAATTTTGCTACGAAATAGCCACCAAAATTCCACGGAATAGTCGTGTTTTGTTGCATTCCACAAAAATGTCTCTAACGGCAAGGCTTTTGGGGTATATGTGACTGGGACATTGGACTTTGCATATTTTACACAGTCACATTTAATTTGTTATGCACAGCATACATGTGTACTTGCAGTATTATAGACCAAGTAATCGTAGTCTTACATTTCAAGCATCTGTTTTTTTTTCAAAAATCTGTATCAGTATTAAATCTCTATAGTGACAGTACTTTGTAATGTATTGTATGTTTCCATTGACTATTAAACAAATATATAAGGGGGGTGTTGCATGAAGAGTTACATTTAATCACAACTTTGCGATTGATGCGAACACCACCCTGACTAGCTGTACATCATTCAAGATTCATGTGGACTATGATCCAGTTGATATAATGATATGTATTATTTGTGCATGAACAATATTTGGGTAGTGTTTACCACCTATCACATATTACTGGTAGATCTTGACAAAGAAACTAGAACATGGCTAGGATTTAGAAAAAAAAGGAAATCGAACAATAGAACAGTATTCAATTATGCTATGAAATTCAGTACTGACTTCTATTCTTCTTAAATTATGTATACATGTACTTGTATAATCATGACAGAATCCAGATACATTTTTTATTATCTGAAAAACCAAGAGGACAAACTGCACAAAATAAATTAGATTCTAACCAAATTTGATGCTTTTGTATTGTCAATATATTTCATATACCTTGTTCAAATAAAAACTTATTTATACATAATAAATTCATTTTGTGACTTCTTAATGATTTTGGTGTCTGTCAAGCCACAGTTTCTTGTTACGTTTCATAAAATGCACTCATTTAATTTACCATTGCACTTGAGCGAAGTTCCAATACCACAATGTTTCCTTTTTACAAATCTGGCATCTACAGTCTGTCTAGATCCATATTAAATCTGCAATATCCTATTTGCACAATGTTTCTTTTACATTAATAATGAAATCACAATTTTATTTTAAACATCATACCTGCATGATTGTTGTGATCATTGACATGATTGTTGATGAAACTTTACAATTGAAAGCTTTTAGTTTCCACCACTTATCTTGAAACTCATTCATTAGCTAACCATTTCTTTCTTTAGCACATAATTGTTGCTGTATTTGATGATGATGTGCATATTGAGATGTGTTTTCAATAATTGCTAGAAACCTGCAAAGAGACAAGAGTATGGCAAATTAATTGTAGCCTATAAAACCATCTAACATGTGTTGCTTGAGCAAGTTATGGGTGCAATTTTTGTGATTCTGTTTTCACGGAATGCGCTAAAAGTTAAAAGATATGGCAATCTTATTCTAGTCTTTGTTTGCTAGGAATTTGCAAATAGCAACAAATCAACTGAGTGGGAGAAGTTAGAATACTGAAATATTATTGGTACTACTCTATAGATAATCTATAAATTTGACCATTTGTGAACAGTTTGCAATGCACGTGACAATCTTATTGTAGACCACTCTATTTGTTTGACTTTGTGGGAAAAGTAAGAATACTAAAATATTATTGCACAAAGCCTATATCATGTTTGACCAAACATGGGTGAGTGTGACATTGTAGTCTACTCTATTTGTTGGAATATGTGCGAGGACTGCGAGGGCTTCTGCGACTGAGACTAGCCCTTGGTGTGGAAGAGGGCTTGGCTGGTGATGGTGATGCAGTGGCTTTGTGTTGAGTAGCCCTGGTAGGGATACGGGATGATGAGGAAGATGAGATCGCAGCGGTCTTAGTTGGGATGCGAGTCAACCGGTAGAGGGGCGCAGAGGATGGTGGCGGAATCTGTGGCTCTTGGATAGCCACGCCCATTGTCAGCGTTGCGGAGGGCTCCCTCACAGGCGACAGCCAGCGGAAGTCGTTACGGATCTTGGCCTCCAGCTCGCTCAGCTGACTGGGAGAACCTGGGAAGAAGAATCAGGAAAAAAAAACACTTGATATCAAACTAACACTTCACACTTGTCATGTATCATATTACAGTTGATATCATGTAGAACAATGTTAGAATTCCGCTTTTTATTTAAACTTACCAGGGTGATGTATTTATTTAAGTTTCCTTCCTCTTCAAAACATTTCCTCATTCCCATATCCTTTGAAATGCCCTTATTATGACATCTCTGTAAATTGATCAGGGGTTGTTTTTGTCTAGTGTAATGATTTATCATGACATGTTCATGTAGCTTAAAGTGATCCATTAACTTTATAGTTTCCCCCAAAAGTAATGTTTGAGACTCCCAATCATTTACCAATTTCATTGTATGATTCTTGAAAATGATATGTGAGAATTTCATGGGGGAAAAATTTGTACCTGGTGAAGACAGAGAAATCCTTGTCTGATTTTATCCATATTCTGATACTATGGGTTATTGAGTATCTAAATTCGGATGCTCTTGACTACGGTCGGAAACCATTTATAGACGCTTTCAAATTGAATATCCATGGTTATGGAGACATTTGAACAAATCAAAACCCATCACATTCTTCTTATAAGCCAAACAATAAGGTACAAGAGAAGCGTGAAAGCTCCAAGTCATTTTGGTTGAAATTGTACAAAGTTAATGGATTACTTTAAACTTTTGATCTAGACACAAACAATTTATACCATGGCAAGAATTAAATGTAATTAACTGTAGGGGAATAGATCGCTTCACAAACACAGTCATATATATATGACCCTCCCTTGCCTAATTATCTGGAGACAAGCTCTTTCATTAGCATTTTCCCAATCAATACAATTCGATACTTCAACTCCACCTTGCATGCACTAGTAGTTGCTCTGTCAGGCAAGTGTCTTGCAAGCTTTTAGGTTGCAAGGAACAACCTTTGTAAATATGACTTTCATGCAGTGTTGTATTGCTTACCCTCTATAAAGAACCGAATTGAATTTATAGAAACCACTTGACCTAGTTCTTTAGGCAAGTTTACATACAAAATGTAATCCCCCATGTATCTACAATGAGTAGAAAGAAAGTTCAGCTTGGTGAGTGTCTATACAATTCATTCAAATCTGATCTTCTGTGTGCATCTAGGAACAAATCAATAGATCTGAGTCTAGGAATATTATGCCCTTTGAAAGGTCTTGTGTATTGTTTTACTCACCTTTTGCGACGATGAAAAGAAAGTTCCTGATTCCATCCAGAGCAACCTTCTCCAGACTGAAGTCCCCCTGGACAGACTGCCTCAGAATACGCATGCCATCCTGGCGAATCTACAGAAAAACATTAATGGAAAATAATACATGAGTGAATGTAAAAAAAGGCAAATTCTTGATTCTGAAAAGGATTGATACAGTTTAATTAGATGAAAAGAAATTAAGAAGTTTATCATTATGGCACATCATTTAGTAGAAATGGGAGTTGATAAATATACATGTATACTGCAAGGAGCAATTGAAGGAAAATGTGCATGAGGTTGTCCACCTAAATCTTGGACTGACAACAACAAAAAAGTACCCGATGGAATGAAGGGTGCAAAAACACACGAAGCAGAAGATAAAGAGTTGCATGGCGTGCTCTCAGACCACAGCAGTGCTCTACAGCGCCACCTGAAGTTTTCAATGCTAATTGTTAACATCTTTAAACATCTAACCCCCAACAAAATAATACATTTTAATAACAAGAAAGAACCACTGTCTAGTTTCAAATCAAACTCATCAAGATGCAGCATCACTTGATGACATGCACGTTATAATAAAATCCTAGTATTTCCTTCCAGTCATGTAGGTTTGTTGTTCCATTCCTGTAATCTTACCAAAAAGAAGTGCTTCTTGATAGCGGGAAGCTTGTAGACAGAAATACGGGTATCTGCCGCCATCTCTAATGCCTCCAGCTCCTCTCCTTCCATGCCAGACTTAGCTTCCTGGTCATCCCCCGTAGGCTTATTGTCTGGAGATTCGATCACGGTGGCGTTGTTGTTGATAGCGTCTCCATGATCTAGAATTGTTGGCACGTCAGCCTTGCATGGTTTCTTGTCTCCTTCACTCTGTATGATTGGCTCCACTTCATCGTCCTGGAGTACGTAGTATTTGAAATAATACTTATTGTTATTGTTTACTTGTTTACTTGTTACTGTTTACTTGAAAAATGGTAATAGGCACAATAAGTTGGACGGACCTTTGAACAATACATGGGTGCTTAAAGGGCATCAAGCGTGGGGATGCTACACAGCGGGTCGCCATTTTGAACTAGGCTAGTTTGCGCGCACCGCGGAGCTAACGTGCATCACGCACCGTGCGCAACGTGTAGGCAAGATGGCGCCGCGCATCTAATTTGACGAATCTGAACTACCTTTAAGGACAATTTAGCCACAGAGCAAAACAAATCCCTACAAGTCAAGAGAAAAGGCTTCTGTAATTTCAATGATGCTAAAAGAATGGTACAGTTTTGGTTTAGAGGGCGCTTCAAGAAATACTTTTTTGTAAGGTAATGAAAAACCAAGTGTAAAATTTTATGAAGCACACAATTTTAAAGACAGAATCATCTTTGATTAAAATCGGTTGAAATAGCTTACATATCCATAAATTTATCCGCTTGGAATAAATGTGGGGCCCACATTTTGTCTATGTTTTTATTTCGATGTTTTTATTAAAAATATATAAAATGTACACATTTTTCCGAATGTCCCAAAGTGTCTTTAAAATTGTTTTTGATGATCTCTCTATTTAATAATTATTTTAACCAAACATCACATTCACTTTTTTTAATGTTTTTTGTTGAAACTTTCCGGTGTTTAGAGGGTGCCCTCTTGTGCTAACCAGCCCTGTACCTTAGTTATGTTTTTCTACATGCAATTGCAAGCATCATTGAATTATAACTATTACATTCTAGTGATAATTTAACAGTTTAGTAAACAAAACTAAGCTTAACCAGAACTTTACTATCCCTTCAGAGAGTAGCCCCCATGCCCCCCCCCCCCCCCCCAACAGAAATTGAATAAATTAAAAAAACGTTATTTTGAGAAGCCCCCCCCCCCCCCCCACTCCCGATATCGTCATAGACACAGGTATACAGGGGGATGCTTGGTTCTTCAACCCGTCCAAATCGAATGTATATTGGGGTATAATTTGTAATACATTTTCATGTAGTGACATTTTTGCAGTTTTAATTTTACAAAACTGTTTCAAATTCAATACGTATAATTCAAAAGTTCTTATGGGCCACCTTGTTAGACCCTCCCCCAACCCAACCCACAATTCCCCCCCCCCCCCCCTCCAACACAAATTATAATTACACCACTGGTCATAGATACCTGTTTTGTAATCTTTGTTTCTTTGCTTCCTTCTTCATTTTTTTCCTTCTCTTTCTCAGCTTCTACTTCTTGTTGCACTTCTTCTAGGTTTTCCGTCTGAAGAAAAGAACATGAATAATATAAAGTATTTGTTTATTTGCCCCATCTCTCCTGACCCACAACTCCCCCCCCCCCCTTCTTTTTTTTGTTTTAGTATCCCTTCCCCTCTCTCTATTCCTCCTCGCTTACTTTAATATTCCATCTATTTTCTGCTATCCATTTCTCTAATTACATGCTTCTATCCCGCTTGTATATCTATCAACAGTATTAATGTGAATTATGTATTTCACGTTTTAAGTTACATAACACCGCTCTATTGCTATACACATGCGTTCATTACAACTCCCATCCCATCCCCATCTCTGAGAATTAATAAATATCTTTTGAATAATCACGATCGTTTCGCATTTTCTCTTGCCTTGGTTACTATAATTATTTAATGATAACATTGTCATGTTAAATGTGAGCGATCCATTCCTGACTCATTCACAGTCAGACAATAATTCAATTATGAACAAACTAAAGAATGAATTAAAAGAAACCCGTCCGTGCACTCTACCTGTGTGTGTTCGTGCTTAACCCCTCTTTTACCGCCCCAGATGACGTAGGTAAGTAGACGTCCTACTGAGATGGCTACACCGGCCGCCCACAGTCCGAACAGCACCCCGTTATGATAGGTATTAGCACTGTTGCAAGAGTAATTGGAATTAAATACAACTAAATTAGATTTAATTAAGAAAATAAATCATTGTGATTATGAAATAGAAGTAAAGAAGTGAATAAAATGGAAATGTATTGGAAGAGGTTGATGATGATCCGCAGTATTTAGCTACCACAGCCGCCCAGAGTTCAAAAAGGCACAATGTAAATGACACGTATTAGCACTGTTGCAAGAGTACTTTAATTGAATTTAAATACTACTCTATTGGATAAAGAATAATGGCAATGTTTAGTATGATGTAAAAGTGTATCAGAAAAAGTAGATTATGAACCCTTAGGGGCCTTGCAAATTTAAACAAATTCCAACCATCCAAATAAGATTTGGAAGTGGGTGGGTGGGTCCAGGGCCATTTTGGATAACATAATTATAACAAATTGGAAAACCCCACCCAAAATAAAGATTTAGTGTTAAAAAAATGCACTTCAGTGACTTTGCTCGTCTCAAATCATTATAATGACTTTTAAAAAGTCATATGATTTGAGTTTTCTGTCCATGTCGGAGAAGGATTTCCAACAAACAAAAAAGTTTGGATAGGGGAGTAGGTAGGTGGGGTGAGCTCTATCCAAATCTTATTTGGATGTTTGGAATGCAGTGCCCCTTATAGCCGCGTATAGTCCAAACAACATGTACGAATTAGCTCTGTTGCAAGAATATATGATAGTGAATACAAATATATAAGATCAAATTAAGGAAAGAAATGGAATCGATATGGAATAATTGTAATGTTGAAATTGAACAAAATGAGTGAAATCCAAATATAATATGTATTAGAAAGGTCGATAATGACCAACAGTATTAGCCACAACAGCCGTACATAGTCCAAACAGCACCCTGTTATCATACGTATAGCACTGTTGCAAGAATATTTAAAATTAAATGTAACTTGAGTAATTATTTAATTAAGTAAAGACAATAGATATCTGATGTTATGTTGGAATAGAAGTAAAGAAGTTGAATAAATAACAAAATGTATTAGAAAGAACACGTATGCGATGACCCACAATAGCGACCAGAGCCACACACAATTTGCACCCCGTTGTGTGAATGTGTCTTATTACTGATGACATGAACATTCACTACTATTACTAGAGGTGTTGACCTTTACAGAGGAAAAATGGTCATAATAACTATAGAGGTAAACATTCATATCGTAACAAAACACATTTATAATGCGGTCCCTGACACACACATATAAATTTAGATCAAATAACGCCCCCGTTCTGATACACGCATTCTGCGTATTTCCTATGGTCCGTGACGTAAAATACTGACATGGGAATATGGGGGTAAAAGTATTTTAAAAACAAAAAGTGGTTAACTGGATGTTAGATGTAATTATATAGCCTACCCTTGGCAGTTTTGATGATAAATTATTCAACAGTAATTGTCACCTAGCCACCTGATTTTGCCAAGTATCCGCCATGAATGGTCACCAAGACCATATAGGCATAGGAGGCGGGGGGAAAGGGGGGGGGGGGGGCAAAAATGCACCTCATATTCGGGCAAAAATGCACCTCAAAATGTTTAATTCAATTTTTAATTCAATTTCGTTTATTCAACACTTTCATTAAAAAACATACAAAAGAAACAAATGAAGATACAATCAGATGTAAGGGGGGGGGGGGGGGGGGGGAGGGGGGAAAAGCATACACATATAAAGTTATAAACACATTACTTGAAAGTGTTTGGTGCCAGTATAGAAAGACTAAGCCTCATATGAAAACTGGTACCAACCTAGACAACAACAAAAAATAGCGATATTTAAAGTATGATAACATCAAATAATTATAAACATACGTACATACACACACAACACACACACACATGTACACATTACACATACCATACAGGCCTTGTGTGTTATTATTGCACATTGTATTTATCAAGTACAAATGTTTTGTATCTCTTTTTGAAAACAGTGAGAGAAGGACTCTCTCTAATATGATTGGGCAAATTATTCCATATTAAAGGACCATTACAAAATATAGATCGGGGAAAACCAGATCATATTCCGGCAAACTTTTTTTTTTTTTTTTTTTTGGTTACATATCAGCTGAAAAGGCGGGAGGATAATTATTTGGGCATAAGATTTTCAGCCCCCTGAGAAAAATGTGCCCGTACACCCATGACCAAGAGTGGCAAGACGTGTATACAATCTATTTTTACTGTCAAATATACAGTCACACACTACTCAATTTTGTACAGATGTGCGAATCTTTACAAACAAGTTGGAACTTTTTAAATATTGACTATAATTATACAGGAAAAAGTGTGGAATATGTAACAAATATATATATTTACACAGGCTGTACAGCTATATGCTGTATCATTATGAATATAATGAATAATCATTTTTATTTTGTTTATACAATTGCCAGGATTTTTATTTGACACTTAGTATAAAGGTATCGTGGTTATTGGATCAAAGAGAAGAGAAAGTGTGTATGAGGAAAATATGTTGGGTTAGAAGGCAACAATAGTATTGAATGCAACAATGTTCCCTAATACTAGCCCGCCCATTGACAAAACAACACCGTGTTCCGATGTGTTAACTCTGTTACAATACTGATGTGAGAAGGGTAATAGAAGTAAAATGAATTTTAACATAATACATACTTCCTGGAGTCGCCATTACCCTGATAGCAGACACTGGTAAAAAATTACGTAAAATTTACGTCATTTTACGTCGGGTACGTCGTCTTAACGACGTCTTAAATTAACGTCAAAAAGTGAAGATTTTGCACCCGCGTTTACCGTGATATCGACGTCATATTTTGACGTGATATTGACGTATTTTTTTTCCGAAAAGGCGTCTTTATGACGTCTTTAAGTCGTCAATTTGTACCATTAATTACGTTATTAAGACGACATAAAGACGTCGTATTGGTCAAAATAAGACGTGATTTTTACGTCTGGATTTGACGTGATTTTCACCTTGTGTACGTCGTCTTTAAGACGTCGTAAATTAACGTCAAAAAGTGAAGATTTTGCACCCGCGTTTACCGTGATATCGACGTCATATTTTGACGTGATATTGACGTATTTTTTCTGAAAAGGCGTCTTTATGACGTCTTTAAGTCGTCAATTTGTACCATTAATTACGTTATTAAGACGACATAAAGACGTCTTATTGGTCAATATAAGACGTGATTTTTACGTATTGATTTGACGTGATTTTCAAGTCGTGTACGTCGTCTTAAAGACGTCATAAATTCACTTCAAAAAATGAAGATTTTGCACCCGCGTTGCACGACATATAGACGTCATATTTTGACGTGCTAACGACGTCTTTTTATGACGAAAAGACGTCGTATTGACGTCATATTTTGAAGCGATTTTTACATTATTAATTATTAATAATAATTTAAAAATTGAGATGGTTATGTCTTGTAGTATATTCCACAGTCAACAGTTTTATAACATGTAACACATAATCCTATCCTATTCCTAAATCCTAAACCTATCCTATCCTATAACCTACGTCTAACACCTTACTGATCAGTTGTCGTATAGGTTCCGTATATATATCCCGCTTCTTAGTATGTGAGATTTAAATGGTTAGTATTGACTGTTTAGTATTTCAAAGAGTTGATGCCTAAATAATTAATTTGCAAATCATGTTGAAAATATTAAAAACAGGTTGGTATTTATATTAGTTTTAATATCTGCAAAAACAAGATCATAATAACAATGTTTTCAATGTAAATAGTTATAAAAATTGGAATTTTACTTTGCACTCTAATGCGATTGTTTATAATCGATCATGAATGAATCCTGTATCCATTAGACCTGAAGACGTTAATCATAAGTCCTACTGTATTTTCTTTTGTTATTCATGTTCTAAAAGGTTTCTTTAGAAAATTTAGCAATATTACCACCTTGGGATCATTGGGTTATTTCCACTTTGATACGATCGTTTATAATCGATCATGAATTATTCCTGTAGGCGATCCTATTATGTTGTAGACGTTCATAAGTCCAATATTTGTTTGTTTGTTTTTACTCATGTTCTAAAGGGATTCTTTAGGAAATCTAGCAATATTACCACCCTGGCATCATTGGGTTATTTCCACTTTGATACTATCGTTTATAATCGATGATGAATTATTCCTGTAGGCGATAATAGGTTGTAGACAGTCCAATATTTGTTTGTTTTTTTCTCATGTGCTTAAAGGTTTCTTTAGATAATTTAGCAATGTTACCTTGGCAACATTGAAAATTTGTTGTAGAATTAGCATTATACAGATAATCAGCTAAATTGCATATTTGTTTTATTAGGTCAGAGGCAGGCGCGCCGGAAGCAGTTTTGGATTGGGGGGGGGGGGGGCAAAACCCCAAGGGGGCTCACAATTTTGGTGTGTATAGGGGCTCATGCCCAACCACACTCTGGGTTGCCAAGTTTGAGCCAGAGGTGAGAGTGAGACATTGCGAGGGAGCGAAGCGACTGAGCGGGGGGAGGGTGTGGGAGGGGGGTGTCCCCCCTCCCACGGTAGGGAGTTTTTGCATTTTTGGACTTGAAATTGTGCAATCTGATGCATACCTAGATAGGAAATTCGGCTGTATTTGGGAAAGCGTGATATGATTTGATCGACCAGAAAGTTTTAATATATTTTTCACGTAGAAAACAAATAATTGACACACTAATAAATATGTACCCCAAAACACACTCACACAACACAACATAAACCATAATTATGCAACATTATGTATGATCCAACAACACACTGCCAATAATGAGTCCGATGGAGCGAAGCGCCTGAGGGCTGGGGCAGGGAGGGAGGGGGAGGGTTTGGGAGGGGGTATCCCCCTCCCACGGTAAGAAAGATTTTGCATTTATGAATTTGAAATTGTGCAATCTGGTGCATACCTAGATAGGAAATTGGGGCTTAAGATTAACTGCATCTGGGAAAGCGTGTCATGATTTGATATATTTTTCACGAAGAAAGCAAATAATTGACGCACTAATAAATATGCACCACTCCCACATAAATATTGTATTTAGTGTCATACACAGTTCCAACATAAACCATATATGGCTTATGTATGATCCAACAACATGGCCTACAGCCAATAATGAATCCCTGATAGCAAACACTGGTAAAAATGACGTCAAATTTACGTCGTGTTTCGTCGTGCACGTCTTT
>JBAMJV010007564.1:0-48081 GCA_037951105.1 Echinarachnius parma
GAACCGCTAGAATGAAAATTTTATTTTGAGGATTTGGACAATGTTACTAAGTCCCTTTAAGTAAGTTATATAACGATATGACAACATTACGGAACTCAGCATTTTGTGCATTGCATCTAATAGGAGGCTGGTACCGTGCTGATTAATATCTTATCTCACTTCTCATACATTTTTTTGTTGTCGTTGCTTACTCCTGTGATCAGTTTTGTAGCTACCATTTTAATTACAAGAAAAAGGGAGCACAGTCCACACATTGTGAGATATCGGATATATTGAAAATCTAGAACCTGTATAAACTTATTCATCAAGCATATTCAAATTTTATTTTTGTTATTGAAGGTGAGGAGAGCACAACGAAGCTGAGTCTTCCCAGGATGAAGGAGCTAGTGCACCGGCTGTGCGCCCACGACCCCCACCTGCTGTACCAGTGCCTGGAGAGGGAGGTGGAGGACTTCATCAAGGAGACGCGGGAGCGGCTCCTCAAGCAGCTGGCGGCGGGCTTCCGCACACCCCCGCTGGCCAAGCAGTTCATCACCATGCTGCTCGAGGAGTACGCAGCCCTCTGCTCGGCCGCACAGACCCTGCTCTCCATCCTGGGTGAACTGGTGAGTCAACCAGGAATCGTATAAAGAATGATTATAAAGTGATAAAGATAAAAAAACACAATATATTTGTTTTCTTTTAAAAATTCTCCCCCCCCCCCCCCCCCAAGGAGAAAGAACACCTTCACAAGTTCAACCTAATGTGGCTGCTGCACTACAAGCACCTGTTCCATTCCCTGGAGGGTGTTTCACAAAGATATATCATGTCATTATGACAAATTTGTCATAATGACAAAATGCTTTGTGAAACACCCTCCCGGTCTACATCCTGAAATATTCCCTCTGATTATCTTCTATACCGCAATGCCTTGAAGTTGGAAGCTTTCATTTGAGTTATTCTTTTTGAATGTGTACAATTGTTTTAAGAACTATCAAGCAGCTTTAATAATGAAGAGATTCACTGTAGATTTGATACAGTCTATACTAAAGAATGAAGAGAAGAGATCTTTGACTAGCCCTTGTGCTAACTTTTGGTGCTCTTTTAACAACAATTTTTTAAAATACAAATTTCTTTATATTATGTAAACATTAATTAAGTACTGTAAATGAATTACAATATTTAACCATTTGTTATTAATTTGTTAGTAGTATTTTAATAATTTCCCGATGTATTGTATGTATTTCATGATGTTCACTGTTTTTGTTTGTTTTCAACTTCAATAATAAAATGAAAACTGTATGTATTATATTCCCACAGGAGAAGGAGCACCTACACAAGTTCAACCTGACGTGGCCGCTGCACAACAAGCACCTGTTCCATTCCCTGGTCTACATGGAGCCAGGTCTCCATGACAACCTGGGCACCCTCATCAAGCAGCTGCGGGCCGTTGCTATGCAGAAGGAGCCGTACCACGAGGAGAGCTACTCCAGTCTCCTGCAGAGGTGACCTTAACTCTTGATTGTCATTACTTTCATGTTAATCGACACAATTGTGCATTTTTAAAGAGAACAAACACCCAAAAATAATATTCTTATAAATGAAACATAATATTCTTAGTATTGCATTCCACCAACAATTTCAGAAAATAGGTTTCCAGACAAACTATATAATTATAAAAAAGCTCATCAACATACAAAAGTATGTGTTCATGGGTCTGCAGAAGGATACTAGTATATTGCCTAGGACGTACAAGTCTTCTGTGGTTATAAAGTCTCCAAACGTACTCGTGTATAGAATTGGCGCACCCACAAACTTACAATTGTTTTCTGTTGTTTTTTTCCACAACGATTGCCAGGTATCTTCAGTTTGACAATGACATGCAGGTGGTGGCTGTGGTGTGGAGAGACTGCCAACAGCTGATTGAGGACTACATCGATGAACAGGTAACTTACCCCCTTGCCTAAGGTGAACCTGGTGGGCTACGTACAAACTCTGAGGATCTCAACATTTTGAAGGGAATGGGTTAAAGGGAACTGGTAAAAGGGAAAGTGAAATTTTTGAAATTTTGCAGATCCAAACCATCTAACTCATAATTAGTACATTACATGAACACTGTCGTGATGTAGTAAAAAACATACATTTTGTTCTCTTTTTAATCATACATTAAAAGGGAAATTTTTAACTTTAAAAGGGTAGTTCACTTTTGGTAGAGAGGGCGCTGCACATCACAATTTTTTTGTGAGGTAATGAAAAACTGAGTGTCGAATTTGAGAGAACATGCAATTTTAATGGCAAAATAAATTTTATTTGGTCAAAATCGACCCAGAAACGGCTGAAATATCAATAAATATATCTGATCTTATAATTATTTGGGGCCCAAATAATTAGACGATTTTTTCAAAAAATTTCAAAAGCGGTTTTTAAATTGTTGTTGATGATCTCTCTATTTAATCATTATTTCAATAAAATATCACATGCATAATTTTGTATGAAAAATTGTTGAAACCAATGCCTTTTTAGAAAGCAGCCTCTTGTGTTTTAATGGCTCTTTTTGAATGATAACAGGCTTTTTACTTAGTCGTTTGTAATTTTGTATACATTTCGAGCATGGTGGAGTTATAACTATTAGTTTATAATGTTACTGTCCAGGTTTGGTTACTAAAGTTCAGCCTTACCAAAACTGTACTACCTCTTTATTGGTTGATTATGGTAATGTGTCTTAACATTTACATATGTTTGTCATATTTCATTGCCTTGTTTTGCAGTGTTCTCTTTTTCCCAAACTTTTGTATATAGCTTAATCCATTGAATACCTTTGTTCTCTCCTATCGAACACATTGACGTACCAGTGTTGACTCTAGTCAAAATTGTATGACTTAATTTGTCCCATTTCCCTTTTTTCCTCTTCACTTTTAGGAGTTGTACAAAGGGAAGGATGCGCTGAACCACTCATGGGAAGTGGGCGTGTCCACGTCCAGGCCCCGCACCATGTCGTGCGAGGGTGCTAGGACAGCCAATAGCAGGAACCCATACCAGTGCCACTCTGCTCTGATTGGCCATCTAGCTAATGTGGGAGGTGGTCACGGGTGTACCACAAATCACAAGGGCTCCTCCAAGAAAAAGTAAATAATCTCTTCTTTTTCTTTATTTTTTTGTATATATGATTGGATAGTGGTATGTCATTAAATAAAGGTTAGCATGATTCAACTGGATTTAAATTATGATTAAGATTTAAAATTTGTTTGTAAAAAATATTAGTGATTGAAAGCAATGTTAATTTATTTATTGATTTATTTGATTTGAATTGCCTCTATGTCAGCCATTACAAAGAGATTCAAACCCTGTCATTAATGCATCCAATCAAACTGTTGTGCTATCCCTTGAATATGGGATCCTGTCATAAATGCAGTCAATCAAACTCTTGAATACAGAACCATGTCATAAATGCTCTCAAATCTTTGTGATATCCTTTGAATACAGGTGCCTGTGTGAAGACTGCAGCCTGAACCGGTTGACCTCCAACCTCTTCACCCCCGACCTGTACGAAGAAATCGGGCTGAAGCACCTGACGGAGGCTGCGCAGGGGGGCCAGCTCTCTGCCCTCGACTCCTACCTCCAGTCCATCCACCCCCCTGACCTGTCTTCCACCACCTCGTCCTCCGACTGCTCCTCCCAGGGCGACAGCGAGGAGGTCATCCCCATCTTCTCCCGCACAGACCTCATCCACTCTGGGTGAGTGATAATGTCTGCTTTAACCCTCTGTGTGCCAGATTACACTGCAAACATCACTTAGACAAGTTTACATGAATAGCTTAAAACTGCCTTTGATCTGTCTGTCCTTTGTGCAATGCTCAAAATTAGCGCAGGCCTGCTAGCCTGGTGCCACTAAAAATTATCTTCAGGCCACAAATTTAATGGATAATAATTTCCACTTTCCTGACTGGGCAAGCAAATATAACAGAATTGTTATGTTTTTCTTTTGTGTTGGGTCACCAGATTTTGATTTTGGGCCACTAGAATATGAACAATCTTGTTTTTACTTGGCCGACAGGGTCACAAGGCAAAAAAGTAAATTTCTAGCATTGATTTTTTACTACAGCTTCTCCTCGCCGCGAAGCGACGATTCCGACGACTCGGACGACCTGGACTCTGAGTCGTCGCCCTCGCCTTCCCACGACAACGCTTTTGATGACGAGGATGAGGAAGGGGAGATGAGGCACGCTGAGCGGCGATCATCCCGGGGTCGGACGAGATGCCGAGCGGCCCTGGCCGGCAAGGATGGCAACAGACAGAACGGTGGTGATTCCAAGCAGGTAAGCATGTGTCCCTTAAATGAGAAATATACAAAATAATCCACCTTGTATGTTTCTTTCCTGGTAATTATTATTCACCACATACAGTCAAATCTGCTCTAGCGACCACTTGTATATAGATAAAGATCACCTTTCTATAGAGACCGCTAATCTTGACTTCCTTGTATAGAGTTTACATGTAAATGAACATGTCTATATCGACCACCTTTTCTGTCTTCTTTGGGTGGTCTTTATAGACATGTTTGACTGTGGTCAAAATTTCCTTGCAAATGACAGCTACAATTTGAGGCGAGGTGTGAATGCAACAGTGTCAATAATTTCTCAGAATTTGCTGTAAAAACATGTTCTGCATATAGGCCATTTTGCTTGCTCACACAAATGTCTTTTTTGTTTTTACAATGTGCAAGATAATATACAATGAGACATTCTTGGTCACTCTCAATCTTGTCACTTAATGTATATTCAGTCAAAAACAGAGCATCAAACATTCTGAAAATTCCAGACAAAATCTCCAGACAAGATCAGAAGTGGTGAGGATATACATAGAATAGATACATGTTATATCAAAAAGATTTCACTTATTTGTGCCTTTGTGATTTTGTTTTCTACATAGGATTCCAACATTTCCAGCAACCAGCCGTGTGAGTGTCATGTGTGTGCTGCCAACCACAGCAGTCATCTAACCACTGCAACCATGATGACGGCCAACATAGGGGACAAGATCGACATCGCCACCAAACCCTCGTACCTCTTTTACCCCAACCTCGGGGGCCACCAACCCCTGGACCTCAGCCACCATGGCATCACGGCCAAGCATCCCCTGATCCACCCACACCTGTACAACCTGACCTCCCAGCAGCAGAAGCCCAGCAAGATGGTCAACTCCTCCCACTCCGCTCACTCCGCTCACTCTGCTCACTCCGCTCACTCCCAGCAAGCATTCCAGCTCAACATGGAAGTGCCAGACGGGCTCCATGCGTACAGCGACTGGAACAGTGCCTACGAGAGTGCAAAGATGGCGCTGCACTCGCGCTCGCAGGCGCGTTATGGGCACGAGGATGCGCCCGATCTGGTGCAGAGCGCGCTTCAGTCCAACTGCCGCCTGGAGAAGAGTGAGAACCGGGAGAACAGGTCCAAGGTGAATCCTCCGCATCAGCATCAGGATGGGCACCAGGATGGGTCGGAAGGGAAGGCGCAGAAAGAGGAAGGAAAAGCCAAGAAGCACGGTCATGGCGTCAGTAATGTCCTTGGGGAGTGGACCAAGCAGCAGAGGGCAGCACACCTGGCGCAGCACGCAGCGGCTCACGACCTGTCATCGCTGAAGGGCAAGTCGTCAGGGGTCATCGCTCAGGAACTGTGCGCCAAGCACAACCTCCCCGCAGTGCCCAAACTCCCCAACAACAACCTGTTCTTCCCATCCCTGCTCCCGCAGGGGGCTGCTGACCTTGCAGGGGCCGGGCTGAGCACCGAGGCCCTGGCACAGCAGTTCAGCCACGGGGTGCAACAGGCGCTGATGACGCAGGGCATGCTGGCCACTCATGCACAGGGCCAGGGCCAGGGCCAGGCTGGGGCGGCGCTTCAGCTACAGAATGCAGGCATTCATGTGGCTGATGTGCACCATCTCCAGCAGCAGCAGCAGCAGCAGCAGCAGCAGCAGCAACAGCATCATCATCATCATCAGCACCAGCAGCAACATGCACATAGCAATGGTGGCAAGAAGAAGGCTCAGAGTGTGGAAGAGTCGGCACCAGCTGAACCTACTGTGAAGCTTCCTGGTAAGTTCCAATGAATTGCAAATATCCCATTACCGATTATTTCCTTATTATTCATTCATGTTCACCAAGTTCCTGTAAGCACTAGGTTAAGCTCATGTTCCATTTGATATTTGGTTATAGATCTACAAGATTTGGGTTGGCCCATAGAGAGGAAAGGATTCAAAATAGAATTAAGATTTTAATTTTTAAAAGTTTAATTTGCTATGAATGACAGTCCTATTGCTCCATGCACCTTGACTAATGTAACTAATGCTAAAGGCTTTAATTTGCATCTTCAAGATAACGTGTCTTCATGATAATAATATTGGTCTATCGTCATCATACCTTTTCCCTGATTTTCCCTGTTTCTTGCAGACTATTTGAATGAGCAGCACTTGCAGACGTGCGCCCACCAGAACCAGGGTTCGCACCCCTCCAGTCTCCCTGGTACCAACGCTGGTCATTGCAATAGCTCCATGCAGACAGCAGCCAGCACCCCGACTTCAGCCAGTGTGTGCAGGTCAGCATGCAAACATAATTAGTGTGCCGTTGATTTCCAACATTAAGAACCAATCATTTCCCTGCAAAGCAACATGTTGATAAATCCTTAAGGGGGAGGGGGGGGTTGGAGGGGGGGGGGTCGGGAATGGCCCTCTCAAAGTTTTGTGCTATGATTCTGCAATGTTTCTAACCATAATTGATAAAACACAGTAATTACATGATTTATTGGGGTCCTTGAACAAAAAATATATTTAAATGTACCCTATTGATGTAATTTAAGTAATTCATATTTTAAACTGTCAAGCATGGAAGCCAATAAATACCATCTATCAATTAAATTAGAAAATTGTGAAAATAGTGCCATTAAAATTGGAGTACCCCTTGTGTGTTATTAATAATTATTATAGAATGGGTTGATAAATCCCTGCAATCTGATTGGTTGAGAGCAAAATTTGTGCAGACAATTAATATACAAATGATGCGCAGGTATGAGTGGGTCGGTAGGAATTGTTTGCACAAGGTAACTATGGAACTGTTAAACCCACGAGGCGAAGCCGAGTGGGTTTAGACTAGTTTCCATAGTTACTGCGTGCAAACA
Source organism: Echinarachnius parma (assembly GCA_037951105.1). Taxonomy (NCBI): domain Eukaryota; kingdom Metazoa; phylum Echinodermata; class Echinoidea; order Clypeasteroida; family Echinarachniidae; genus Echinarachnius; species Echinarachnius parma. The sequence continues at coordinate 7,149 of JBAMJV010007564.1, forward strand.
ATTCCACCGACCCACGAAATAAACTTGCGCATCATCTGTTTTATAGAATGGGCATTGTTACGCCCCCCAAAAAGTCAAAAAATTAAAAATTAGAAAAATTACCGGATGCATGAAATAATTTTACCGGACGCATGATTTTTTTACCGGACGCATGAAATTTTTTACCGGACGCATGAAATTTTTACCGGACGCATGATTTTTTTACCGGACGCATGACTTTTCATGCAAGTCATGCGTCCGGTAAAAAAATCATGCGTCCGGTAAAAATTTCATGCGTCCGGTAAAAAATTTCATGCGTCCGGTAAAAAAATCATGCGTCCGGTAAAAATGTCATGCGTCCGGTAAAAAATTTCATGCGTCCGGTAAAAAAATCATGCGTCCGGTAAAAAATTTCATGCGTCCGGTAAAATTATTTCATGCATCCGGTAATTTTTCTAATTTTTAATTTTTTGACTTTTTGGGGGGCGTAACAATGCCCATTCTATAAAACAGATGATGCGCAAGTTTATTTCGTGGGTCGGTGGAATTGTTTGCACGCAGTAACTAAGTCTAAACCCACTCGGCTTCGCCTCGTGGGTTTAACAGTTCCATAGTTACCTTGTGCAAACAATTCCTACCGACCCACTCATACCTGCGCATCATTTGTATACTGATACACACTAAAAATATTTACTGGAACTTTCTCTCCTTTTTGCTGTTGCAGTGACCCAGACTACGAGACATCAAACTATGTACACGACGATGACACGCCTAGCAACTACGACGATAAGGACTCGAACGCGTCGAGCACTACTCGAGAGAGGGAGTCCAAACACTGTGAATGCTGCTACTGCGAGTTCTTTGGCCAAGGGGTGAGAAATTCACACCATGGGATTTGCAGATTAATTTGTTTTATTCATCATGAATAAGGACTTAAAACACAGAATGGAGTTATAGTTTAACATAGAATGATATATAGAACCAGTGCATACAAAAATAACAAGCCCAATTGAAACTGGTCTTCATTTATATATAAAAACAGTATATTTTACAATATATTTGTACAAAGACAATAAATCCATCTAGATCTGCTTTACAAAGAGAGGAAGAGGTTGGAGCCAGAAGCCTTGGCTATATTGATGCTGTAACTATTGGTAATTGTTCATTTCGTACCATATTATTCCTGGATGGGTATTGAGTGGGTATGTAAATAAACCTCTCTGTTCTTAGTAAGACCTTGGTCAAAACTGTGTTTTTAGTGGCTAGAAGATGGATCATGAATGTCAGTTTTGTTGATTAGACGATCATATTGTGATCAAATGAGCAAAATCTAATGTTTTTTTTCCTTCATTTTCTTCCATTTTTAGCCTCAACCTGCACCAACAAGTCGGAACTACACAGAAATCAGAGACCGACTAAGACTGAGACTCAGAGAAAGAAAGGTACATGTATGTATTACAAAAAACAACTGTTGTAAGCAATACCAATAAAAGAAGACAAATAATAACAATAATAGTAATAATTGTAAATATAATGATAATGATGATGATGAATATAATGATATTGATAATGATGATGAAGATGATAATGATAATGATAATGATAATGATGATGAAGATAATGATAATATTAATGATAATGATAATGATCATTCCACAACACCTACAGTGATTGGGTATGGAACACATGTAGGCCTGGATAGTTTGTTGGATAGTATTCAAATACAAATATTACATTTGAATGTACAAGTTACTAGTATAATAGCATCCTACATGTAAGGGTCATATACCTTACATCCATATACAGATTACTTGTGTTTGATAGAAATACTGAATTCAAATTGATTGATTTGATTTGATTCATTTTATTTTCAACATAATCACATAATACAAAATTATTCTACAAATAATACAGAAAGAATACATTAATTGAATACTGAAAATAAAACCAACAATGAATAAAACAAACATTCAAACAATAATTTCTGTTGACCACACAGCAGCCCAAGGACCATTCACCAACCCACGAGGAGAAGGAGCCCCCAAGGCCCCCTGCAGAGATCCTCCCGTCTGATGACCGCAAGGTGGAGGACCTCCTCACCTTCATAGAGGGAGAAACACAAGAGCAAGAGCAGCTCCAAGGCAGCCAAGCGCCAGCGACAGAGGCAGAAAAAGGTTGGTATTCAACTCTAGTAACCTTGTAAAGTCAAGCCTGCCTTTAGTGACCACCTATTAATGTAAACACAAACTATAGACCGGTTCCAAGGCAGCCAAGCGCCAGCGCCAGAGACAGAAAAAGGTTGGTACCGGTTGTCAACACACTTCTCTAGTAGCCTTATAAACTGTCAAACATGCCTTTAGTGACCACCTATTAATGGAAACACAAACTATAGACCGGTTCCAAGGCAGCCCAGCGCCAGCGACAGAGGCAGAAAAAGGTTGGTACCGGTAGTCAACTCTTCTCTAGTAACCTTGTAAAGGTCAAGCCTGCATTTAGTGACAGCCTAATAAGAATTATAGACAGGTGATTTCTATAGACAAGTTCCGCAACATTGTTTTCTTTGCAGGGGTTAATGTATGGTGGCCACTAAAAGCAGGTTTGCTGCTGTAGACAGGCGATTGCTTAGACATGTAGCTAAATTTCTTGTAACCCAGAGTTTCTATCAATTAACAGGCATGTAAGCATTTTCTTCAACTGATTGTGAGTAAACGCTGGCAATTCCTCAGTGCCTTTCAGTTGTGTTTAGATATTCAGTCTAATGCATTCCCTATAGAAATATTCAATCTTGTGTAATTTGTTTATACCAAAGTTTGAGATGCTATTGAAGGACATAATTGACCTTACTTATTAAGGTTTTTTGTTGTATGCATTGTGCCTGAGCATTGGTCTCAATACAACATGGGAGACCATCCCTGTATCTCAAAAAACATCCTCACCATCATTAAAGGGACTTAGTAACATTGTCCAAATCCTCAAAATAAAATTTTAATTCTAGCGGTTCCCTTATACCTTGTTGTATTCGTATTAACAATAAAATCATGGGACAGGTTTCGGTTTTTCAAATTTCCCTTTCGTTACAAAGATATGTACGATCAAAGTATTCAGATAAGAAAAACTCCGGGCGAGTTTTTCATCCCTGTACAAAGTGAATGCAGTGAGTTAGTGAATATCACCCAATATCACTTTGCATTTTCGCTCATTACTTGGCCATGCAATGTCCATTTGACTTGAAATTTTCACACAATACCCTGTGGACATATGAGATAACAGCACTATACATTGCATCAACCATTCATCACTTTTTGCACATGCCAACACAGTTACTAGATCCCTTTAAGAAGAAGATGTGGTGTGTTAAAAATTAAATATGCCCCTATGCTTTATTATGAAAGTAACTGAATCTTATTGTGTTCTCTTCTTTTTATTTGTTTGTATAGGCTGAGCAGAAGCCCACAAAAGAGCCAGAGAATGGTCACGAGAAGGAGATGACAGCCCCCATGACTTATCACCACCACCACCACCACCATCACCATCATCACGTGGAAGTCTCCAGGGAGAAGCAACATGAAGACGATGCAAAGCACAAGACCAGCTGTAAGCTACAGCAGAATCAGCTTGAGCAAAGCCGGCAGTCTGAGTCCCCCAAGCAAGACGGAAGAACTGCAGAGGAGTCGGCAGCAAAGCAACCCAAAACTGCACCTGTTTCTTCCAAAGGGCAGCCGTCTGGTCCCAGTCCGTCGTCATCAGTGTCATCAGCATCGATGACTACAACCAGCCAAGTTGCACCAGCTTCTGCAACATCCAAGCCTTCCTCTGCATCGCCCTCTGTCAAACCCTCACTCGCTCCCTCTTCCCAGGAAAGCCAGGTAAGGGCCAGAGCAGATACTGGTAGCAGTAGCAACAAGAAAGGCAAGGTATCCCAGCCCCAACCCCAAGTTCAGACCAGCAGTAGCATGCCATCACCCAACGCAGGCAACAAGAGCAAGGAGAGCAAGACCAAAGGCAAGCAGAGCGGAAAGCAGGGTCCGTCGTTAGTCCAGGGGTTGGATGTAAGCAGAGGAAAGGCAGACGCAGTGCTGGCTCAGCCACAGGCTCAGGAGCAGGGCAAGTGTCAGTTCCACAACGAGCAAGAGCATGTCACTAATGGCAGCAACAAACAAGCAGCGCAGCCAGTCCACCAGAAACAAGTGCTGCCTCAAAAGCAACAGCAGCAGCCTTCAGCGGCGCAAAAGGAAAAGACCAACAGATCTAGCAAGCAGGAGGATAGGAACTCGTGGAAGGCCTCAGCGGGACAGGAGAGGTATGTCAATGGCAACATGAGCGATAGCAGTAGCAATTGCAGCAGCAGATCCAACAGTCTGAGCAGTGGCACCAAGGGCATCAATGGCAGGAACAAGCAGGTTGGGGATTCAAGCCACGGGTATGAGGGGCTCACCAAGAAGCAGCAGCTGAGTGAAAAGTATAACCAGAGTGTCCAACCAACACCTTCCATGCCAAAGTCCACGCCTCCGACACCTGCCATCCGCAAGTCAAACTCCCACATCCATGCAAGCAACAGCAAGGAGCACATGACCGCCCAGAGAGCAGGAGCGGAGCCCCTGGCCCCCATGAAGGTGGGAGAGACGGTCAACAAACTTGCAAGCAAGCGGCCGGAGAATAACCACCACAGCAAGGTTGACAGCCATGCATCGCATAATGGTATCTCCCGGGAGCAGCTCTCCAACGGATCAGCACTAACCAACGGCAATGGGTCTACCACCAAGAGGAGGAAGAAGAAGAAGAATTCTGATAACCCCAATGCATCTATTGGTGAGTTAACCTGTTGACTCTATTGTTGTAATTCCCATTGTTGCATAAAATTGCATCGATTGCAAAGTTGTGTGATTAAATGCAAGTATGAAAATACGCCTAAATACGCATATCTGATTGGTTCAAATGCGCGTATTTGCTGACTTGCGATAAATCACAACTTTGCAATTAATTGTAACTCTTTATGCAACACCCCCAGGACTACTTGCTTTCAGTATATCATGCATTGTGAATAGACCTCAATCTACCAGAATATTTTCTTGACCAGTCCTGATAATGAAGTTGCTAGCGGCAGTGGCCCTATTCTGAAGTTGCCTTCTGCTATTAAAGTTGTGACTAAATTTAAGTGCGTGATTAGTTAGATAGGACCTTGCATCTAAGTCCAGACTAAATAAAATTGGGTGTTCTGAAGTCGTGTCAAACTCCTGACTCACCAACCACCAAACACTCCAAGTCGCCTCTAAGTTTTTTTGAAAATTTAAACAGGACTTTTACCATTGGGAGATAGAGGACTGGAAAGAGGAGTACAAGAGTATTGTTTTTTGTAGTAATTTATTGTTGCCTTTTATTTGTGTCACTTTCTCATTGGTAATATTATTTGAAGTTATGGCTTACATATAGTAGCGCTGATGATGCAGATAATTTTCCATTAGCACCATTTAGTTAAATTAACTGTTGAAAGGGAGATAGAGGACTGGAAAGATGTGTACAAGAGTATTGTTTTTTGTAGTAATTTATTGATTTATTGTTTAAATATTTGAACTCCACATTAAATATTCCTTCTGAAGAAGAGTATTTATTATCTATCTATTGTTTGTTGCAGTAACGTATTGATATATTTGTTCAGTTTATTATTTGTTGTACAGGGAAACCCCGTTATAACGAGCTCGCTTATAACGAGGTACCGCTTATAACGAGGCAAACCATTCAGTCCCGAGTATTTCAATGTGTGTTTCTATGGCACAATGCCCCTCTTATAACGAGCTCGGATATAGCGAGATTCCGGTTATAACGAGCACATTCTGTTCACGCACACTCAAAGAAAAGCATAAGATATCAACCCGCTTATAACGAGGTTTCAAAAAAATGAAAGAGACTTTGTTTTCCATGATTATTTTTTCCATCTGGGAAGTGTTTTTCCGTGATTTTGTTGTTGTGATTTTTTGTTTTGTTTGTTTAACAGTAGGGGAGCGGACTAGAAATCGAAGGCGCCCGTGAATTCACGTGTGAACATGGGGAAAAAATGCTGCCTCACATCCTTGAATTCATGGGTGTTGTACATGTTCGCCCATAGCGCAAGAACGATTCATATTCGCAATTTCTAATTAGGACAGTTGTTTTCAGCACAACATCAAAAATCGTCAGGTGAATGAGTTTGAACAAACTTCATCGTTGCAATTTTAAACTTGGAGACTCGTTTGTTTATTCACAGTACACAATTACAAGCCATTGTTTATACAACACACAACACATTACTCGTAACACATGTTGCTTTTATCACTGTGTGTATTTTAATGTGCTTGAGTATGAGATCGTTTATAGCGAGGTACCGCTTATAACGAGGTAAAGTTGGCAGTCCCGATGACCTCGTTATAACGGGGTTTCCCTGTAATTGCTTATTGATATATTTATTTCACTTTCAATTTGTACCTTTTTTTAGATGAGATATTCCTTCCGAAGGAGAATGTCGATATGAATGAAATGGACGAGACAGAGAGAGAACTGGAGGCTTTCAAAAGGTTGGTATTTATTTCCCAGGGTAAAAAGTTCATGTAATGTTTAAAACTAAATTTAATGCATCTGGAATCAGATACATATATCCAAATTTTTGTCTTATTTTGCCATGGTAAAAGAGACTTTGTAATATGTAATAAAAGTTGAAACCAATGTATTTTTTGTAATGCTCTGAAACTAAACAGACAAACATTGAAATGTAAATCTTTTGTTGTTTCTTCTCTTATTTGGGCATCCAAGGCAGGGTAGGAATTAATTTTTAATTTCAGGGGGCTACTTTTTCAATCTGATGGATAATGATATCACAAAATATTTCACATAATACCCTTGGTAATTTCAGGGGCTACCTTCTGATTTCAGGGGGCTATTTTGAAAATTAAGGGCCAAAATTGCCCTCAGCCCCCGAGTATTTCCTACCCTGATCCAAGGCCATTCCTTTACTGGTCACTTCTAACTTCACTTCTGGGCACCAACAGTAAAAATATGAAAAAAAGGCACAGAGGCCTGGAGAAAGAAAGGGAATTTATATTTTGGCCTTAAATATGTGTATATTAGGAGAAGTATCCAAGCATCAGTAGGCATGACATCTGATTATTCTTGACCTACCGTATTTGCTGGTGTATAATCCGCACCTATGTACTAACTACACCCCCAACTTTGGGTTGACATTGAAGAGGAAAACACTTTTTCTAGATGATAAAACTGTGCTGGGGAACCCTTGCAACATAATCAAACAATACACACATCCCATGCTTTCCCTTGTAAATTTTGTAACAACACAAGTCGCATATTTGTTTCTGATCAGAGCATATTTCATAACTGAAAAGCCAATTAAGCTTTTTACTCCGCATAAACTGATATCATAGCCATATGTTGTATTTTCATGGAATATGTTTCTTTTCCTCTGTGTATTAACCGCTCCCCCCTTTTTGCAAGTTCTTCTGTGGGAAAAAATGTGCGGTTAATACACCAGCAAATATGGTAATGCCCTTCTCACTTTCACCCAACGATTTGTTTTGGTCTCTTTCCTGTGCACAGGTTCTGCCTGGCATCAACACCCCAGCAGAAAAAGGAGAAGGTGGTTTTCAACATCAAGGATTTGACGCTGAAGAAAAGCGGTCTGCAGGCCCATTAGATCGATGAAGCACGAGAGAGTTGAGACTGATGGCGCAAGAACGAAGCAAGAATACACAATATGGTTACTTACAATTGTCTATAATGGGACCACAATTGGTTCATCTGCCAATAATGGAGCGAGAATACACTGTTCCTTGTCTGTTATGGGATTTTGAACGAGGCAAGAATACACTGTATGGTTACTTACAATTGTCTATTATGGGATTACAATTGACTTGTCCGCAAAAAAAGGCATACGCTCATTCCCCATGAAGAGTAAAGCGAGAATACACTGTTCCTTACATCTGTCTAATATTGGAGCCTAATTGATTAGTCTTCAAGTATGGCATATGTCCCCACCCCATGCGCACAAACTGAGCATTTATTATTCTAAGTACGAGTATGATAGGTCAATGATGATGCAAGTATAAAGCAAGAACATTCTGTTTTTAAAACTGTCTACTAGTTCTATCCTTTAAATTGTCTAATACTATCCCATTCATCCATTCCACAAATACGGCATATTTCTGCACATTTCCTGCCCCCCTCCCCTCCCCGTACCAACGGGCACCAAACTGAGCATTCAAAATTCTGCATACAAATATGAATGGTCACTGAAGATGAAAGAATAATGTGAAAATACTCTGTTACTATCAAATACTTCCTCCACACAAATACCCCTTGCTACTGCGTACAAAACAGAGAATAGTGTAGTTTAAAGTAGAAACCTTGTGTTGCTCCTTATGATAAAGGCGTTATTTACAAAAGGGAGAATACCTACTCATATGACCAGCACTTCCCACCCCTTCACCAATTACCCACACATAGTACCCACACATTAGCTTGTTAAAGAGCAGGTAATTACTTTTGTTTATTTTCATTAGATTCAACAGATTTTATCAGATAACTATGCAGCTAGTGTAGTCATTGACTAGTCTCAACGACATTTCAAGCGAAGTGCAAAATTTGGCAAACCAAATATATAATGCATATATGTAGATTTTCCCGTCCTTAATGCTATATTGATGCTATTGCATTTGATTATGTCAGAATTATTGAATCATTAGAAGATAAATAATATCTGCTGCAATTTGATTTATTTTATAATGCTAGTGGAGAAAATTGGATCTTTCTTGTATGATTTCATGATTGTTTAGTTATTTTTTAATCATTTCAATAGTAGGTTTGTCAAGAAAGAAAAGAAAACTGAATTGCTTACAAGTTACAACAAATTCCTGATACAAATGATATATTTGATGAATGTGCAGATACAGTATTTGACCCAAAGGTTTTATTGCAATGCAGTTCTGAGTGTCAATGTCAGTGGGCCGGGATATTGATAAATGAAAGTCAATTTTGTAATAAATTGTAGGATATTAAGAGAAGTTAGGAATGAAATATGTTGACTAAAGCCAGTCTCCCACCTTGAGAATTTGACTGTTTCATGGCATAAAACATGATGCAACCTCTGATCTCTTATATTGCAACCCCCAATAGTTGTATTGTTTGAGAGGTTATGGACCCGAGCGCTCAAACTATTTCAATCATTTGTGACCGGCTATAGCATAACCCGGCACTTGTCAGCAATTCATGTTTTGAAGAAATGGGCATTTTAAGTTCACACAATGTGTGTAAAAGACGTATGATTGTAAAATTGAAACGATCATATCTTCGCCAATTATTGACGGATTTGTTAGAACAAAGGATGAAATGAAAGCTTGTGATTAGGCCTTTGTAACGGTATGACAATCTACATTTTACCGACAAGTGCTGGGTTTTGCTACAGCCGGTCACATTTAATCTCAGCCACACCTTGTTGCAAGCTTTTATTCTCATCGTGGGAGATGGCTCATGAACAGGTTTTTCAATTTGTTTCCTGTGAATGTCTTCTAGGATACGGGGTCGGAGAAACTTGTATTGATTTTGCCAAATCATAGCTTAATTGCCTTTGGTCACAGGAATTAGCGGAATAGAAGAGGACATTTTCATATGCATACCTAAATGATAGTGAATTGGGTCATTAATTTTTACATTGTAACAAAAAACAAAATTAAGCAATTTCACATACCAGTGCATCATATGTATTGTAATGTTAAATGGGAAAACTATGATTAATTACCATGCAAATAAGCAGAATATATTTGTCCTTTCTCAATAGATGACAGTGTAAAACACATATCCCATTGTTTGTGAGATAAATGTTGGTATTTCTATAGCTTGCATTGTACGCAGGTCCTGTTTTTGTATTTTTGCTCGCTTTGTTACACAAATGGGAAGTACACATGAAAGCTGGACTCACTTTTGTGAAATGATTGTAATTATTTTTCTTTTCTGTGTTTTAATACACACAATTGAAATGGAATTCAAATGCAGACAGTTTTATGAAATGACAATATGAAATGACAATTGAAATACTAATTTCCCTCTCAGTGTCAATACACTGTACACATCATGGGAAGGAAGAAAAAAATGCGGAAACGATTTTGTGAAATGACTATTAAATAGTGTCCTATCCAGGCTTGCACAGATTACGTGGTTCAGTTTATTATAACAATTTGCGTAGTTGGAAATAGAAAAAAGCCTTTTTATAATTTTTTGTTTAAAAAAGAAAAGTTCTTCGCCGCCTTGGATTGATAAATGAAAGCATTTATATTAAATTGTTTTTGTAGTTTAATCTGTATTTCCAAGGCTGTCATTGAGTACACAGACAAGAGATTGGTCTTTTGTGATAATATTCAAAGAAAAAAACAAACACTAAAGTGTTTTGAAGTTGGATATGATACTGTAGATGTACAAGATTGCTTTGGAGTACCTATACACGAGAGATATTTGAAGACGGCGCTTGTTAAGATTGTTTTTGAAGTGGGATCTGAATTTTGACATGATTGCTTATAAGTATTTACAGTACATGAGAGGATTGTACCACTGCTCCTATTGTGGAAATATAATGTATTGGCCAGACAAGCTTGACCGTTTGACCATACATGTAGCTTGGACCTCACTGGACCGACCTGCAAGATTGTTGAGCCGACAAAGTGAGTTCCGATGTTTTACTTGCGTATATGTTTGTTTTACGAGAGAAGCTGTTTTGAGATCAGCTCTGTAAGGAAGACTATCTTTGTTTGAATCTGTGATAAAACATCTGGAGTATTTTTCCCCCAGATGGTTTACTATTTTTTTGTGTTTTATGATGACAATGACTTTTTGTAGTGTGGTAGAACGACGAGACTTGTTGCGTTTATTATTAATTGATGCGAAAAAAATTCCAATTGATGCATATTAGCCATTTTCATGACATGTAAACAAAATGCTAATGGTAATAAATAAACATTGATATTGCAATGAAGAATACTGAGAACAGATCTGATTGTGTCATTTTGTTCCAATTATGAGAGATAATTTCATCTTAAAAAATTAGGTTTCCCTAAAAATGCTCAACACGCACCCCATGACAGCGACCATTAAAATGTCAAATTCTAATGTTTTTTAAGTGCAAGGGTTTATATGAGGTTGTAGTCTTGAGATTCAATTACATTTAGTCCTTAATGGGTTATGAACACATTGAAACACTGGCAGTGCTTAATTGCTCTGTGATATATTGGTTCATGCCTTCGTCTTACATAGATGTCTGAAGGTCGTGGGTTAAAGGGGAATTCCACCCCAGAAATGTGATGTTTGCTATAAAATGAAGTGAATATGAAGAATCTTGATCGAAAATCTGAGCCAAAACGGTAGAGCAATAAAAAAGTTATGACAGGATGATCTTTGCTCCGATTTTTAGTATCGTTCGCAATTGCTATCGATCGTGACGTCACTTGCGAGCTGCAGCCATTTTGACTTCTACATGGAAATTTTACAAAATTCAAATTTTCTTCATAACAAAGCAAATTTATGAGCTTACAAATTCCAAAGAGGTTGGCCCATCGATATTCTATATGAATTCGTGAAAACAAGCAGAGAAAAATTAATTTTTAGCAACGAAAATGAGAAATAAGTGTATTTTCATGTACTAAAGCCATGGCGAGTTGCTCGTCAATGATGTTGCATATGGCGGCAATTTTGAAACGATCGCTCATTACTACATGATGTTCAAATAGGTATAACTCCCGTGTTTCTTGTCCGATTTTGATCAAATTTTTACCAATTATGCCTCTTATTCTGCTTATTCAAATAACGAATGGTTTTTTCAGGCCCGGAATACCCCTTTAAATGCCAAGGCACGGCACGTGTCTACTTCAGAAACTGAAAGGCACGTTACCCACATTTGCTGCTCTCAACCCAGGTGAGGTAAATGGGTACTTGGAAGAAATTTATTTGATGCCTCATCATAGAACTCGTTATGAAACGGTTCCACTGTATCAGTAAATAATCACAAGTCCCCTTTGCACTGAACCTGGCATTCCTACTCCTCTGATACAAGACTGGAATTCCCTGTCAAAGTCCATTGTTTATTCAAACTATGACAAATTATCAATAAAATTTGTATTTCTGGGGTCTTATATGAATGCTGGGTGATTTGTGAAAACTCCACGTTAAATGCATGGCATATTGTCAAGTGCTTTCTGCCTTTTTCAAATTAAATCCTAAATATCTCATCAAATTAAAGGGACTTAGTAACATTGTCCAAATCCTCCTTGGAATCCAATTAGAATTCTAGCGGTTCCCTCATACCTTGTTTTATTCATATTAACAATAAAAGCATAGGACAGGTTTGGGTTTTTCAAATTTCCATTTCGTTCAAAAGATATTCACGATTGAAGTGTTCGGATATGAAATTATCCACGGGACCTTTTCAGCCGTGTACAAAGTAAGTGCAATGAGTAAGTGAATATCACTTTGAAATATCAACTTGAAATGTTTACACATTACTTTCTGAACATATCAGATCACACCAATACACATTTTATTAACCACGCATCACTTTTTGCACTTTTTAACAAAGTTACTAGATCCCTTAAGGCTGGTTTCAAACAATCGGGAAAAAACAAACAACCACTACTGCAAGTAAAGTTGCAATAATCAACTTCTTAAAGTTTGCAAGAATCTTCAAGTTTGAAGGAGGCAGACTATACCAGAAGAAGAAGTAAGCTGGGTAGCTTCAAAGTTAAGAGATCCCTTCATATTTCTATTAGTAAGAGGAAAACAACCAGGCATTAAAAACCACTAGAGATGCAAACTAAAGTTACTAGATCCCTCCCTTTAACCCGAGCAGAGCACCACACCTGTACATACGCACAGCACTCAATACAGTACTCTCTAGCTTGCATTAGCAAGGTGTATAAAACCCCTATAACAGGTTTACCTCATTAAATGGGAATGAATCGCTGGAATATTCGCTTACCGTTACTGATAAGTGCATGATTCCTGTCACTTCTAGTCTATTATTTTCTCATGGGGATCACTTATTATAAAAAATAATGTTTTCAAAATCACGATCAATTGTTTTCAGACTACTGGAGGCTGCCATGTTTTCAAATGGTACCGTATGAAACGTCATCTAAGCGCATTTGAGCGTGCGCTAACAAAAGCGCGTTATATAACCTTTGTTGAATCTGCTGCTGTGTCAGTGGTTACATAACCCAGTTTTGTTAGTGCAAGGTCAGATGACGCTTCATATGGTAAAATTGGAAAACATGGCAGCCTCCAGTGTTCAGGCAAAACTGACGATAGTGGTTGCAAAAAATGGATTATTTCCAAATTATTAGTGATACCCCATGAGGAAATATATGACTAGAAGGGATGTTATTTGGCGGAGAAATGAGCGAAAATGCAAAGTGATATTCACTATAAACTCATTGCACTTACTTTGTACACGGCTTAAAACGATCCTGTTGATAGTTTAACATCCGAACACTTCAATCGTAAATATCTTTTGAACAAAATGGAAATTCGAAAAACCGAAACCTGTCCCATACTATTATTGTTAATATGAATACAACTTGGTATGAGAGAACCACTAGAGTTCCAAGTAAATTTTGATGATTTGGACAATTTTACAAGTCCCTTTAAGTAGTGAAAATGCTCCCAGCAGGCTGTTCTTTAATGGAAGACGGACACGTTAATGATAAAGTTGAGAATATTATACATTTTAGGATTGATTTGTTGCATTTTAATAATGAAAGGCAAAGATGAACATTTTACAATAGTGCAATCATTAAAAGGCACGAGTAATGTTAGAAGAATGTTTACTGTATTAGTGAACATTATAATATTATTATGGAATCAAATGTGTTAAAGGGTACCACCACCCAAAAATAATATTCTTATTAAAGAAAGGTAACATCTTTAGTATTCCATTCCATCAACAAGTTCACAAAAATATGTTTCCAGAAAGAAAAAAAAAAAATTGGAAACGCATCACCATTCTAAAGCATGCGTTCATGCGGTCTGAATTACGCAGACTGCTATGCGTGCGGTGAATTGCAACGTGTGCAGAGCAAACGAATCGCCCGGGAATCTATTGTTTACAAACGTGCGCGTGAATAGCTGCATTGGCACACTCGCAAATGGTTGGCCCGTATGGAACCAGGAAATAGCAGTGGTTCCGTAAGTGGTGGAAATTAATTGCTTTGTTTATGAATTACACAACCCTTTGCAAAATGTTGGGTATCTATTTGATATCACAAAACGGTACCAAAACATATAATAATGTGCTGTTATTTGCCCGGTGGTCCCCTTTAAACTTAAGGCAAGCTTTATATGTACACATATATCTTATACACATTATTGATAGTATAAACATTTGTTTTTCATTTAAGTTAAATAATTTATCAATAAATTAAGATGGAATATATTAATCTACTATAGGCTAAGACAACTTAAATTTTGACATTCATTTTCTTTAAATTCAGAAGACACGCTGATATATCAAGGAGGTACTGTACCTCCTTGGATATATTGACATTCATTTTCTTTAAATTCAGAAAGCACGCTGATATTGAAAATCATTTTCTTAAAATTCAGAAGGCACGCTGATATTGAAAATCATTTTCTGAAAATTCAGAAGGCACGCTGATATTGACATTCATTTTCTTTAAATTCAGAAGGCACGCTGATATTGACATTCATTTTCTTTAAATTCAGAAAGCATGCTGATATTGAAAATCACATTCTTAAAATTCAGAAGGCACGCTGATATCGACATTCTTTTTCTTTAAATTCAGAAAGCACGCTGATATTGAAAGTCATTTTCTTTAAATTCAGAAAGCACACTGATATTTACAAATAATGGTAATTTAAATCAATTTACATATGACATTATTTCACTGGAATGTTATACAATTTCAGAGAACAAGATGTTACAAAAAGTTGCAGTCCACAAATAACAAAACGTAAATATTATCCATCTTCAGCATTATAAACAACATTTATTGACCATGTATGTACATTTAATCAATTTGAATCTAACATAGTGATAAGGTGCCATAATACTGTGTAAATGTTCAAATAAAGGAAATTATGCATATTTAATTATAATAATGCTTTCAAAGCAATACAAACGTTTCAGTCGCATGTTGTACATGAAATACTGATAAAAATGGCAAGAAAGTACAAAGTAATCAAATTACTAAAGAATTCACACATGAATGTGTATAAACCAATTTGATACAAATTCAGAATACTGATTCAATTTCGTAAAGTCAAATATTCAACTAAATAATGGCAAGGTTTGTCAAAGTTGTACATTTTGGAATTCAACATACACACAGGAATAATGCACATAAACCAATTCAAATTTTAATTTGATAATTCAAATACTAAATCAAGTGAAATAATACACTAAACAATAATACTAAATAATACACTGAAAAATACAATTGCTTTATATAGGAAGCATGTTAAATGAGATAAAATCTTTAAATAAAAATATTTCAGAAACATACACATATGTTGCACACTAAATCAAGTGAAATAGTACACTAAACAATACGCTGAACAATACAATTGCTTTTAGGAAGCAAGTTAAATGAGATAAAATCTTTAAATCAAAATATTTCAGAAACATACACATATGTTGCACACATTTTTGGCACTGATAGCAATAATTGCAAGTTTTACTGCACAAATAAAAGTGTTTTGATAAACAGTTGGCACATACATTCATCAGAACAGCTGGTTCTATGTTATTGTAGATGGAACAGAATGAGAAAAAAAACAGCGCACAAAAACTGCAAGATCACTTCTGGTTAATATAGTTATTGGAAACTGATGCCCAGATGACTGATGCTGAACTGTAGATAGCACAGGGACAATTAGCCCTATATAGTTCGACAAATTGGTTGGAGGTGATAGGGGGACGATTTCTCGAGCATTCTAAAAAGCTGGTCCTCTCTTGATGATGATATCTCCGTAAGGCTTCCTCTGAGCCACTTTGATCAGCCCCACCGCAGCGTACTCTGCAAGAAACAAAACAAACAAAACTCTAATTAATATAATTATATTAATCACAAAGTTACTTCATTGTTAAAGAGTTGTGGTCAAACAAAACTCTTTTTTTTAATAATAAGGTAATGTTGCTGATCCACGCACCTTACATTCTTTTGTGATACCAGGGCATAGGGGCCCGATTATGGACCAGCGACATTTACCATGGTAATTAGCATCATTGGCTCTAACTCATCGATGTCAATATGCTAGAATAACATACAAATCAACAGAACGTAGGAGAGCACACATATCACCCTTACTCGTTCAACCGTAAAGGATTGTTCATGGATATCTAGAGATCAGTGGAACTAGGGCTGGTCCTGGGTCATGATCATGCTCTCGGCTACTGATTTAAAAGAGAATTATCACGGTCCCAAGTTACTCTTTATGAGGCACTGTAATTGTATAAACAGAAAAATGGTAGGAGGGGAACAAGTATATTGAATTATATTCCACATACTAAGAATCTTGCTCTACGATTGGTCAAAAGTTGATGAAATATAGTTTCGCCCATCATTGATGGGAGAAGAAAAGTTTGTTACACTGTGTAGATATTTTGAGTGAAAGTGCGTTGCACTCACTAGATAGTCGGTAAAAGTGCATTGCACTGTGTAGATATTCAATTGTTCGCGCGCAAGTACGCGTGCGCGCGTTAGTGCGCAGAAAGGTAGCGCGCTGATGCGCAACGTTTGCGCGCGGCTACGCTTAATAGACAATGGTATAAGCGTCTTTGACTTTTAATCATAAATCTTGTTCATGTGCAGGATTGACGAAATTAAAATAAAAGACTCGATCAATTGCTCAATATTCCAAACTGTTTAGCCCTTTGTGTTAGTTATAGATCGTTTGTGATCAAAATAATTGATGTGGAATATAAAGCAAATAATCAGCTTTTGGTTTCAGGCGATGGCAAACTATCACTTCCTCGGCGATCTGAATGTATACGCTATCTTTCCTCAGCTTTGCTTCGGAAAGATAGCTACATCCAGATCGCCTCGGAAGTGATAGTTTGTCCCATCACCTTCACCAACGGTAATTATTTGCTTACTGTATACCGCTGAGAATGCATTGCTCCTCAGGGAGTAGAAACTGCACAGGAATCAGATAGTAAAGAATAGGTTAAAGTTGTTCAGATAGTTTTATGTACACAATTACAATAACTATACCAGCGCTGTAGCTCTTATTAGAACTACAAAAACTCAAGAAAGAATATCAACAGTCCTTTCTAGGACTACCACAGTCCGTTTTAGGACTATCCTAGAAAGAATACCAACAGTCCTTCTCAGGACTCACCAATCCTCTCCTTATACATGGTGCAACCGCAAACCACACGTATCATCTACACCACCATGGAAGCCAATAATTACAAGCAACATTTAATTAAATTATAATTTGACATTAAAAACAATTATTTTGCTAGGTGTCCCCCAACTGATATGGTGGTGATATGCTTGATAAGGAAAGGGTTGACCATGCCATTTATAACACCATGATAATATTTTGTCTCTTATAATAAATCGTTGGGTGTGAGTAATTGAGTCATTTTGGGGCTAAATTGAGTAATCAGAGCTTCCTCTGATGTCAATTTTCAGGAAATGTTATTTCAAATTTTTGAAATATTCATAACAAAATCAAAGAGAGACACATTTGGTTGCTACAGACACATTTGGTTGACTTAGCATCGCTCTCTTTCTCAACCAATGAAATGATAAAATTTGGTACGTTACCAAGACAAACAGAGAAGATTTTTGCAGCGACGGTCCTGTATGTGCTTGGTGGTACGAGATCCTTGAAGGCAATGGAGCGAGATTCGGCTGTCAGCTCACCAATGCCCCTTAACAAAATCAAAGCATATATATATATTTTTGTTAAGAAAATAAAAATAGATTTAAATCTTCTTTTTTGGGTCTCCAAAGACAAAGTCATCCTTTTTTTACTGAACGGAAAAAACCTAATTTGATTTAAATTTTCTTTTTTCTTAATAGCTATAGACCCGAGAACATTCTCTCTTGCAATATGATATGTTCCTTTGATTCTGGGCTGGAGTACTCCTCGGGGAGTGGAAAGTGTGCATGACTGGGGTGATAACAATAAAGCTATATTAAACAGTATACTTCAATGTTCCCCTCTCCCTCTTCCTCATCTACCGACATGCTGATCATCGATCTCTGGTCCAACAGGCAATTGAATTCCCTGTGGAGTGAAAAGTGTGCATTTCAAGTATGGATTGATTGTTTGAGTATCAGATGATTGGGGTGATTATTACTACTAGTATAGCTATATATTAACCTGAGAATATTCTCATGTGGTAAGTGCTTTTGTTCCTTTGATTTTGGCAGGAATGCTCCTCGGGGAGTGGAGAATGTGCATGACCGGAAATTTACCTGAGAACATTCTCATGTGGAATGTGCTTGGTCCCCCTCTCCCGCTTCCTCATCTTCTTCCCCTCCTCATCCTCCGACGTGCTGACCATCTCAGGTCCAAGAGGCAATTCATCTTCCAGTCCCTCCGGGGGCTCCATCACCAGATCCTCCTCTGGCAACAATGGAAGCTCCTGCATGTCCAATAGCAACTCCTCTGGGATGGCCTCCTCCATATCCCTGGAACTGTCCCCAGCAGGGCGGAGCAGGCTTCTGTATAGGGAGGGACAAGAACAGCCTTGTTCAAATAACTCCATATGGTCTGTACAAAAGTGATATCGTTGGCTGAGAAAGGGAAGGTCATTTTTTTTTTTACAATCAATTAATCAATAATTAAGGGAGAAATTTGAAATATCAAAACCATTTTCATTCTTCTACTTCCATAAGCCAATCGAGGTACAAAGAGAAATGGAAGTAAACGTAATAACCCCTTGCCTATATTAATCTACGTGTTTCACTAACACTAAAATCAATTTTAGCATCAATGATAAACGTGATAAATGTCCCTGTGAATTGATTCCCCAATAAACTATTTTAGTGGTTAGTGAGACACCCCTTGGTGGTCTATTTACTAAGTCCATGGGGCTTCCATAATCTTAAAGGGTTCTAGTAACTTTTTTAACATGGGCAAAAAGTGATGAATGGTTGATAGAATGTATATAGTTGTTATCTAATATGTCCACTGGGTATAATATTGTGTGAAATTTTCAAGTTAAAATGGACGTTATATTGCCGGGTAATGAGCGAAAATGCAAAGTGACATTCACTAACTCATTGCACTGACTTTGTATACTATATAGTTTAACATCTGAACTCTTCATTCGTAAATATCTTTTTAACGAAAGGGAAATTTGAAAAACCAAAACCTGTCCCATGCTTCTATTGTTGATATGAATACAATTAGGTATGAGGGAACCGTTAGAATTCCAATTAGATGTTGAGGATTTGGACAATGTTACTCGATCCCTTTAACGTGAATGGGTTAATAGCAGTGAAGGCATTACCTCTGTGCAGCAGGTTCCGCATGGAAGCTCTTTTGTCTGAAGCTGTCCTTACTCTCTGAAAGATGGCTGGCATCTGAGAACACACAAGAACAAGAACAAATTAAAGAACAAGTTTGGTTACAAACAGATGCAGGGTTGGAAAGTTATTCAAATTTTTGTTTTGTAAGCGTCACAGATGGACACAATTCGGATCCCTTAGTCTCCCTCTATCTTGGTGGGCTCGACAAAAAGTGTCAAACTAATGAATTTATCAGGGTAGATATGTTAGCTCTATTCCCTGGTCCTAGTCCTGTTGGGCAGGCAAATTTAGGCTTTAGTGCAACTTTGGTTGCCCTGCTGTGATGAGAAGACACAGAAGATAAAACAAACAAAAACAAAAGAGAAAGTGTCAAACTGAATTTACCAGGCTAGAAGTGAAATCTATTCCCCGTTGCTAGTTGCTAGTTCATTTTTTTTTCTCGGCTTTTTGCTTTTTCGCATTTTGGTTTTTAGAGGAATTTTGGTGGCCCTGGCAGGGCTCTGTAAACATACCCACTTGCCAGCATGCCTGGGAAAGTTAAAATCAGTTTAATATTGGCAAGTACAAATGAATTAGAAACATAAATATGCAGCTTCATTCATGATTTAACACAAAAACATTTTTGTCGCTAAAAAACTTACCCGATATGACGATGGATTGAGGGGTGTCCTCAAATTTGGTTCTTTGTTGGACTGCTTCCAGAGAGATGTCTCGCAGACGCTCCGGGCTGGCTGAGATCTCATGGCGTGGAATCTGAAAGAGCCAATTAGAACATTGATGAAAGTTAATGTGGGAGTTAGAGCATACCCTTGTACAAATTTACCGTGGTAGTAGCACAGTATACCATGGTAAAACATATGGTACGGTACAATACCATGGTGACACGGTTATATATACCATGGTAATACCATGGTTGTGGATACTATGGTATGGTACTATAACCATGGTACTACCGCGGTAATACCATGGGTGCCATATGGTACTACCATGGTTAAAATACGGGTACCATGGTATTACCATGGATTCCATTGTATTACCATGGTACTACCATGAAAACCATGGTTTTACCATGGTACTTTTTTGTAAGGGTAGGAGCTGGTATACAGGGCTCAACATTAGCAGAGGACAAGTGACTGGGGGTCACCAAAAAATAATAAAATGTTCATTTAACTTGCAAAATAGGGGAAACAAATCAACAGAACTTATGATTTTCTTTGAAAAAAAAAAACACATTTACACCGAGGTCACTTTTGTGACTATTCACGTTCAGGCCAAAATACAGTTGAACCTGTGAATAGTGACCACCTAAGGGAAACAAGAAAAATGGCCACTGTAGACAGGTGACCTCTATAGGCAGGTTCCATTACATTGTTTTTCTCTACAGGTGATCACTATTGGTGGCCACTATAGGTAGGTTAGCTGCTATAGACAGGTGGCCACTATAGGTAGGTTGGCTGCTATAGACAGGTGGCCACTATAGGTAGGTTGGCTGCTATAGACAGGTGGCCACTATAGGTAGGTTGGCTGCTATAGACAGGTGGCCACTAAGAAGTTGTAACTGTACAATGAAACAGAAATTGCAGGTAATATATAAATCACCTTTGTTACCCCATGTGGCACTCCGACACCCCGTTCAACCTCCTCCTCCTCCTCTACGTCCTCCTTCCCACTGCTCGTCGTGCCCGTCTCGGTGGATGATCCTACAACTTCTTTCGGCCTCATGTAGGCGGTGCTCCAGGCGGGAGCATCAAAGTCCTCTGTCTCTGGGTCCGTGGTGACAGGGCGCAGCTGGGAGTGGTCTTTCCACAGCGAGTGCAAGTCTGCGCAACGCTTCAGAGCTGTCAAGCATAGGGCAAAGAAAACTGTGTGAACCCACCTCCTATAGGTATAGTGCATGCTAAACAAGCTTTTGAGCTATGAATTTTATGACAAAGAAAACAATGTGAACCCACCTCCTATAGGTATATATTGCACGTCTAAAAAGCTTTTGAGCTGTGAACTATACTACAACAAAGAAAACAATGTGAACCCACCTCCTACATGTATATTGCGTGCTAAAAGAGCTTCTGAGCTGTGAATTATAGGACAAAGAAAACTGTGTGAACCCACCACCTAGCTACTCACTGAACTCAATGAATGTTGCATGGATTAAATTAATAGGCAATGCTAGATATTAACTTATTTGCCTTGAGGCACAACCGGGCAAGTAAAAACAAGATTTTTCAAATGCTTGAGGCCTGAAACCCGAATCGTTACAAGAGCTGCTTCAGAGCTGTGAACCAAAGGCAATGCTAGAAATCAAATGTTTTGCCTTGTGGCCCAGCCAAGCAATTTCTGTTCTTCCTCGAATTCTAGCGGCTTGAACCTGAACCTGGTGACCCCAAACAAAGACAAATATTACAAATCTTATATTAGGTTGCCCGTTTTGAGCCAACATCGATGAAATTTGGTGGCCCAAAGCCCAAATTTAGAGCACTGTCAAACTCATAAGGCAAAGAAAACCGTATGAACCCACCTACTACATGAATCAGACACATTTTGATGTTGCATTGGTAATTAACTCGATAGGAATAGGAATAGGGTCTATCTTCCAGTGCTGTAGTCGAGTCCACAAGTTCCGAGTCCGAGTCCCCAACGAAACAGCATGTTCCCATATGTTTTACATAGGGACTCGGCTCCGAGTCAGAGTCACGAGACCATCAAAAGCGAGTTCGAGTCCGGACTCGACTACAGCACTGCTATCTTCATATCTAACATAGATTTCAGGAGCATAATGGTTAACACATTAAATCCTCCAGGGACTGTTAAGCACTTCCAGGGGGGTGTTTCACAAAGATCCTTAGTTGATCTAACTCTAAGCTGGTCTTAAAATTTATGGTACAAGCCATTTTTAGCCTTGGAATAAAACATATTCAAAAGCAAAAAATAATACAAGTATTTGAAACTTCAAACAAAATTTATATCAATAACTTCAAGGTTCCTCAATGATAACAATATTGCTAATTATTATAATAAAAATGTTTGCCTTTTAAACAAACTGTTTCAAAAAATGTCCTAAAAAAATAACAGCTTTCCATGATGTTTAAGTCCAAATTAGAGTAGGATCTTTGTGAAACACCCCTCTGGAGTTCTAGGCCCTTTAGACAGTTTAATTAAGGCCAAAGTTTAATGGGAAATTGGTGATTTAACAATGAAATCTAAAGCTCTGAGCCATAAATTACATCATGTAATAATTAAGATGCATTAAAACATGATTTCATTTGTGAATTCCACCCCTTGAAAATGATATGTGACCCGCTATAGCAAAACCCAGCACTTGTCGGTAATTCGTGTTTTGAAGAAATGGGCATTTAAGTTCACACAATGTGTGTAAAAGACCTATGATTGTAAAATTGAAACAATCATATCTTCCCCAATTATTGACCAATTAGTAGAACAAAGTATGAAATGAAAGCTTGTGATAGGGCCTTTGTAATGGTATGACAATCTACATTTTGATTTTTACCGACAAGTGCCAGGTTTTGCTATAAGCTGGTCACATATAATCTGCGAGGGAACAGTGTGACTTACATTTCCTTGCTGGCTCTTCAAACAACTCTTTAGCAGTAGGATGAGTTGTTGGCACAATGAGTTGCTGCATGTACAAACATACAAGATTAAACGAGAAAATGAGCAATATTTAAATTGAAATATCAATGATTAATACAGTATTCAAACATGGGAAAACAAAATATTATATTTTTACAAATTATTTTAAAACATCACAGAAAAAATGGGTTTTTGCAGGAATCAAACCCAAGTTCTCCAATTGATAGCCCAGTGATCTCACTACTATGCTCTTAAAACAAAACATGTTTCAAAAGGAACAAGAATGTACTTTTCATGAGCCATTTCTGGAATAAACAAAAAAAAAATCATATTTAGGGGAGTAATGATAATTTATCAGTAAATATTATCTCTGTATTAATCTTCTGCAGTGTGTCTTGGAAGCAAAATTCTTTGCTCTATTTGTATTACAAGGAAACAACAAAGCATTTTACATTAGCTGGCATATATAGCTAGCAGTGGTGTAGATCCTGACATAATAACACCTATTGTTCAGGGACTTATGAATGGATACATACTTTAAATCAACCTCTTAGATATAAGATATGCAGAAAAAGAAGCACTCACGTCTTTCCTGGCGAGTTCTCCCACAGTCTCCATGTTGCGTCTTATGTCCTTCTTGCTCATCTGAGTGGTGGCATCGGCAAAGACGAGACGACGCTTGCGTCCCCTGCGCCTCGCCGGGCTCGGGGACGTCGACGCAATGGGAGACAGTCGCAGGATGTTCTGCATCACCTGCCAACAACAATTTAAAACCCATCATTTAAGAGATACTCTTTGGGCAGGATTGGGGAGAAAACGGCTCAATCTGGGCAGGGGAGCATAGTCCAGCCGGTTTGATCCGGTTTGATCTGGGGAGAGCAGTCCTGCCAGTGAGTGCTTTATTGTTGCGGACAGGATGAGCAGCCCTATTTTGTCACCTTCTGAGAAATGTTTTAGCGTTTTAGTTTCTTTGAATTCTTTTAATTGTAATGTTCATATGATTTACGTCAACCCTAGACAACATCAAAAGATGAGTTTTAATGATCAAAACTAAAGTGAAAAATTAGGTACTTCTTGCTATTTGGGGGTAATTTTGTACACCTACAAATTGGATCTCTTACATATGGGGTATATACTATTATAAGATCAACATTTTTATTTCCACTATATCCAATTTAAAAACAAAATTTGGCCAATTCAGACCCCCAAAAATCCCTTAAATTAATAAAAGAGTACAACATTATATATCTTGCCCTACCGCTCCAGTCTGTGGAGTCACCAGGCCGTGAGCCATGTGTTTATCCATCTCCGCTGGCAACGGCTCCACCCCCAGCTCCTCCCCCTGATAATCCATCATCATCTCATCTCCACTCCTCTCCTCCTGCCTGGCTGCCACGGGTGACTGGTGGGGCAGGATTGGGGAGACAACCTGCTCAATCTGGTTGGGGGAGCCGAGTCCAGCCAGTCTGATCCGGTCCGGGGATAGCAGTCCTGCCGGTGAGCCCTTGGTTGTCGGGGACAGGATGAGCTGCCCTGTCTGGTGGTCCACTGCCCAAAGCTGGTCTGGCCTGTGTGGACATTCAAACATTTCAGATTTACGTTTTTAGATTGTCGTATCAATAAATTTGACTTACACAACTTGAATGTATATTACATATGAAGCTGACACACAAGTATTTTGTATATGGGGACGTAATCAAGTACAGTGATTAGGATGGAGCATATGGCAGAATGGGACGGGTTACCAGCTTGATATGCTCTGGGAAGTGGAGTCAGACTAGTTTGATCCAGTCTGTGTAGCCTTTCGTGAAAGGTGGGGGGGGGGGGGGGGGAGGGGGAGGGTTGTCAAGTTTGTCAACAGTGCAAAGCTTACCTATCTAGCCCCATGAAAGCTTTCGGACAACGGTTAACCATACAAACAAAAAACGTTGAAAAACACTCTCCAAAGGACAACAATTACTATCATTATTATGATTTAGTAATCATGGCGATGAATTTGTATTTCTTGACAGCAGTCAAATAAAACCAGCCCTTATTAAATGATCATTAATGAACTGTCCAAATGCACACTTATCTTTGTTAGATCTATGTTAGATATGAAAATGTTCAGAATTTAAAAGCTTGTATCTGTTAGTGAGCCATTTAGATCTTTGCCTGCCCTTTTTAACAAATAAAGTTTGACACTAGCACTTGCTCTATTGCCCTGGTAAAGTAAAATTTGATGTTGAACAATTGAAACTTCAAAACTAGTCTAGTTTAGCCAAAGTGTGATATTTACCGAGCAGATAAAACTACCTATCATGACTTAGTTTTTCTTTTCTTTCAAGTAGATTTCATGGTCGGCCCCGGGCAAGTAAAATCTGAAAATTCATGATTTTATAGGATAATAATAATGATAATAGTCCAATTCATGTCAGTATCATAGCGCTTAAAGGGATCTAGTAACTTTGTTGACATGTGCAAAAAGTGATGAATGATTGATGCAATGTATATTGTTGTTATCTCATATGTCCACAGGGTATTGTGTGAACATTTCAAGTCAAATGGACATTGCATGGCCAAGTCATGAGCAAAAATGCAAAGCGATATAAACTAACTCACTGCACTCACTTTGTACACGGTAAGAAAAACTCTGGGGCAGTTTTTCTTATCTGAATACTTAGATCGTACATATCTTTGTAATGAAAGGGAAATTTGAAAAACCGAAACCTGTCCCATGATTTTATTGTTAATACGAATACAACAAGGTATAAGGGAATCGCTAGAATTAAATTTTATTTTGAGGATTTGGACAATGTTACTAAGTCCCTTTAACGGAAACACACTGCAATCATTCCTATACACACAACATGCACAATTTCTCCTCCCCAGGGAGTTTTCCACCCAGTCGCCTTTTAGGCGAGTAGATACAAAAGTGAGTGTGGAGGCTTGCCTTAGTGGAGCGACGGGCGACAGCTGGATGTCCAGATCCTCTTGCATCACGGCCGCCTCGTCTGCTGCCACCTCCTGTTCCATATCAGCCATCATCTCTGCCACGTCTCCCAGAGGGGGCAGATCCATGTCAGGAATCTTCAGGAAATTAAGAAAATTATTGCTGAAAACTGCTGATCTACTAGAAAAATCACCAGCGTAATAACATGAGTCATTATACAGTAGAAGTATAACTTTTGATCATAAACCAACATAAAAACATGCTGCTATTGCCTGTCCCATGGATGTCTGTACATCATCTCCGCCACGATTTCCAGAGGGGGCAGGTCCATGTCAGGAATCTCAATCAAATGAAGACAAATGCTACTGAAAAATTTGAAATCTACAAACAAAATCGCCAGTGTAATAAAATGAGAGAGTCGGTAGGAGCTAAGCTTTTGATCCTTAATCTACATAAAAACAAAACACTACTTCAATTCTCTCAGAGATGAGAAATGCATGCAAACAGAGACAAATATATTGGAAATTTGGCTCTCCGTCGGGCGTCTTACCCTAAGTACCCTCCGGTGACATGTGACAAGGGCTTAACGAGACAACTCGGTGTCTGTAAGTAAAAAGCTTACCTGAATTTCCTCCCTTCCTTGCAAGTCATCTTCAACCAGGCTGATGTCTGTAGCGCTGGACACAACGTGGGGCGGACTTTCCATCACTAGAGGGATATCAAATGGATGCAAGAATAGTGTTCAAAAGGATATCATAAAGTTGAAGTAGGGCTCGACACTCGCACTGGCCCGCTGGGCCGGGGCCAGTGAAAATGCACTTGGGGCCAGCAAAAATGTATAAAAGTCATATTTTGGTGGCCCGATCAGGCACTGCAGATTTTCAACCCGACATTGACAAAATGAGAAAATCTTGTTTTCTTTTACGTTATGCTTCATCTATAATCACAGGTTTGATTAGGAAAGAGTGATATATTTTGAATAGTACAAACTGTTCAATTATTGTAACTAGTTGGTCAACAGCCAATCAGCATGGAGCATTGCAGCTGTTGCCATGGTACTGTAGTTGCAATAATTGGACACTAACTACAATTGCAAAAGTTTTATGAAACAGGCCCCTGGCTTACTAACTTATATCATAGATTGTGCATACATTATTAAACATACAAAACAAACAAAGATATCAATTTACCTAGTTTGTCCATTTGGGATGGGCTGAGGTGGAGGAGGGATGTGGATAGTCTGGCAGACCGATACGGACTCACACAAATCATTTCCTGAAAGAAGGGAAAACAATCAATCATTTTGAATATCTAGGAAAAAAGATAGGAAGTTGTAAAGCTTAGATTATTAGATACATGATATAAATCAATCAGTACCAAAATAAAAGTTGGAATTGTAAAACATTCTTTGACCAAGATTCAATACCTTGTACTGCCACTGAACAGTATCATAAGGCTGAAATCCTTTTTGGAGAAATCATGTAATGAAACAAATAGTAATGAGTTATTATTCAGCTGTTGAAACATTTATTTTTATCAATACGGATTACTTTAGTAAATGAAGTGTTTATATTCCTTGTTTAATCAATGTTTGCAACTATAGCCCTCAAAGGGTTTCCATATCAAAACTTTTTAGGTTTCTTAAATTTTTTCAAACAAAAATTGTCTGTATAACACAACAAAATAAAAACAGTTTTGTATAGGACTTAACAATAAATTTTCTATTCGAAACATTAAAAAAGTTTTTTAAAAACTTTGTAATACATTTTAACAATCAAAGTAATTACAAAACGCAAAGTTTCTCACTATTTGTGGCAGCAGGAGTGGGTCAGGGCTCAACCCAAAGCCTCCTCTCATCACTCCAAACTCTTCATCCTCAAACAGGTAGGACTCGGGCATCGTGCAGAAATCAGCAGTCCTGGACGGTTCAGCAGAGGCAAAACGTGGAAAGGGATAGTAAATTTATGGTTTAGACTTTAGAGGGCGATTTAATGAAGAAAATTGTTCTTTTGCAATTCAAGGCAAACTGAGTGTAGGAATTAAAAGAGGATATATACTCTTTTAATTGAAATCAAAGATCTGTTTGGTCAAAATAAAATTCAAAAATGGCTATAATATCCCCAAATAAAGTCTTACTTTACTTTTACATTTATTTGCGATATCAATGATATAGTTTAAATGACATTAAACATCCTACACATTGTTCATAATAGAGCAAAGTGGCTTCTAAATTAATTCTGATTACCTTTCTATTGAATGTTAATAAAATAAAATAAATCACATTTACCATTTTGATGGGGACCCCCGGAAGGATGGTTCCTTAGCACTGTGCACACCCAGGCAACTGGCTGGAATACACCAAAGGGAGTGGGAAATGTGCACATGGCATGCAGGAATGATAGCAGTGTATCATTGACCGGGGTAATAATATGTGACCGACTATAGCAAAACCCTGCACTGTCGGTAAAAATCAAAATGTAGATTTTCATACCATTGGAAAAGCCTCATCACAAGCTTTCATTTTATGCTTTGTTCTGAAAAATTGGTCAATAATTGGCGAAGGTATGATTGTTTCAATTTTTACAATAGTAAGTCTTTTACACACATTATGTAAACTTAAAATGCCCATTTCTTCAAAACATGAATTACTGACAAGTGCAGAGTTTTGCTATACTCACGTGAATAGCGCTATATATTAAAACAAGAGCCCCAGGGGGGCACGACGCTCACCTGAGGTCAATCAATTCACATCTGGCGCATGTTCTCTCTGGCACCCTCAGAAGATATGAAATCAGTTGAAATCATGCCAAAATCTATAATGTGATGTACTATTTAATCAATAACTTTTGATCCCCTGTACCTAACATTATGATTTACCATAATGTTTGGGTGAATCATAAATAAAGACAGACACACATATAAGACAAAGCTTAACACATTTCACCAGCCACTGACCACTTCAGCATATTAACCCCACTCACATAGGGACCCTATGGGGCCATTCTGCGATGGCCTGTCATACTTCTGGATCTTGAGAAGAAGATATTTAAAATTAACATATTTTTTACACTTGGTGCCCTCCCCCAGGGCCCCCCTGAGGGCCACGCCCACCATTTTAGCA
Source organism: Echinarachnius parma (assembly GCA_037951105.1). Lineage (NCBI taxonomy): Eukaryota > Metazoa > Echinodermata > Echinoidea > Clypeasteroida > Echinarachniidae > Echinarachnius > Echinarachnius parma. The sequence continues at coordinate 36,298 of JBAMJV010007564.1, forward strand.
ACTTCGATTCCTCTACCCCTAAGGATGATTCCTGCCATGTTTGGTTGGAATCTAATCATTGGTTCTGGAGAAGAAGATGAAAATGTATATTTCCTATGGTAGGGCCCCAAAAAAAACTGTTACGCCCACAGGGCCCTTGTGGGGCCACCCACAAAAATCTTGTGAACAACTTTCATTCTTCATCAATAGAGGCATCTACTTATGAAATATCAGGTCTGTCATACTTCTGGATCTTGAGAAGAAGATGTTTAAAATTTACATATTTTTTACACTTGGTGCCCTCCTCCAGGGCCCCCCTGGGGGCCACGCCCACCATTTTAGCAACTTTGGTTCCTCTACCCCTAAAGATGATTCCTGCCATGTTTGGTTGGAATCTAATCATTGATTCTGGAGAAGAAGATGAAAATGTATATTTCCTATGGTAGGGCCCCCAAAAAAACTGTTACGCCCACAGGGCCCTTATGGGACCACCCACAAAAATCTTGTGAACAACTTTCATTCTTCATCAATAGAGGCATCTAAATATGAAATATCAGGTCTGTCATACTTCTGGATCTTGAGAAGAAGATGTTTAAAATTTACATATTTTTTACATTTGGTGCCCTCCCCCAGGGCCCCCCTGGGGGCCACGCCCACCATTTTAGCAACTTTGGTTCCTCTACCCCTAAATATGATTCCTGCCAAGTTTGGTTGGAATCCGATCATTGGTTCTGGAGAAGAAGATGAAAATGTAAAAAGTTTACGGACGACGGACGACGCACGACGGACGACGCACGACGCACGACGGACGACGGACGACGGACGACGGACGACGGACGAAAAGCGATCACAATAGCTCACTTGAGCCTTTGGCTCAGGTGAGCTAAAAATAGGGCTGTGTCATACCTGATATTTTGATATCCGGATATGAGCCGAGTAAAAAACGGACGGATATTGGATTTATCCGAAATGTAAAAAAAAACAAAAAAAACATGGAGCTTTTATTTTTGATATTATTATTTCTTTTTACATTTCGGATAAATCTGATTTTTTTCCCTTCTTTTTTTTTTGTATGTACTCGTATCCGTTTGGACTCGCCACTACAAATAACAGTTATTATTACCTAGCCTTCTTGAGCTGGATCTGAGTGGTGATGACGTCATCGAAGCTGGAGGTGGTGAGGCGAGATGTGCGCTTGTGCAGCTCATGGACATCAACTACAACATACAAGGAAAATCAAACTACAGTCAAACTTGTCTTAGTGGCCGCCTGTCTATAGCATCAAACCTGCCCACTGCGGCAGTGGCCGGCAAAAGTGATCCCCGGCATGCAGAGAAAATCAGCGTTATGGAACCTTTATAACGAGGTCACCTGTCTACATTGGCCAGTTTTCCTGTTTCCCGTGTGTGGCCACTATACACAAGTTTTACTGTGTACAGTGGAATATCATGGTAACAAACTGCAATAATACAATGACACCACTTTTTCCTAGAAACAAAATAATTTCTTTACACTTAATGCCCCCACCTCTACCCCGAAAATAAATGATTAATGAAGAAAACCAAAACATAATTTATTTGTTTTATTTGTATTAGTCATTTAATTACAACTGGATTGAAATGCATTGCTAGATGTTTAGATGGGAAGAATGGGGGGGGGGGGGGGGGGGGGGGGGGGGGAAGAATACCAGAACGTCAATGATGTAGCGCTCATCCGGCATCTCGCAACATCAAATATCGCAAATTTCATGTGGTACACTTTTCAACTGGTCAAAAAATTAAAATGTGATGCCCTGGAAGGGACATAAAAATTAATTTAAAAAAAATTAGGGACATGGGGGAAAAAAAAATTTTTTTAAAATTAATTAATAAAAAAAAAAAAAAAAAAAAAAAAAAAAAAATTAAATTAAATTTTAAAAAATAAATTAAAAAAATAAATAAATAAATAAATAATAAAAATAAATAAATAAATAAATAAATAAATAAATAAATAAATTTAAAAATTACCATAATTAATTAATGGAGAAAAATTTCAAAATTCTGTGTAGAAGTTTAGTGTACCAAAGTTAGCTCTACCAGATAAAGCAAACCAAATCAAAATCGGTCGAGAAATGAAGGAGAAGAAGCATTTTTTGTGATTTTTGGAATAAATTTGCATAAATTACATAATTAATTAATGGAGAAAAATTTCAAAATTCTGTGTAGAAGTTTAGTGTACCAAAGTTAGCTCTACCAGATAAAGCAAACCAAATCAAAATCGGTCAAGAAATGAAGGAGAAGAAGCATTTTTTGTGATTTCGAATAAATTTGCATAAATTAGCATATATAATGAATTTCACGATTCTGTGTAGAAGTTTTAAATCCCCCTCCTAGCCCTATGTTATGAAACAATCAGAATCAAAATCGGTTGAAAAATAACGAAGAAGAAGCATTTTGAAAACTGTGGACGGACGGACGGACGGACTGACGGAAGGACGGACGGAAGGACGGACGGAAGGACGGACGCCACGCCATGGCATAAGCTCATCGGGCCCTTCGGGCCGGATGAGCTAATAAAACTGATGATGCATGAAATAGAGACGTAATATAAATCTGGCTTACTAATGGAGCTCCTAAGAGAAGCACACAACGCCCATCATTAATGAGATGAGATGAACATACTATTTCTAGCTATAAAAACAAACAAGTATCTAAAATTAGGATATTTTTAATTACACTGGCATAGCAAAACACAAGATGGAGATATATATGAAATTATGATCATGATTAATTGTTAATTGTATGTGTTTTAATTTGTTGAAAATGTTGAAAATAGTTTTCATTTCATTTGTATTCAACAATATAAAAGATAATCATTATTTACAATCATAATGCGAAACAATAATATTAGTTTGGAGCCCCTGCAAAGCAAAAGCTGGTATATCAAAATCAAATCAAATTAAATCAATGAATGAGGATGTATGAAGGGATTATATATACTCACCAATGAAATAGTTGAACTGCTTCTCAAAGATGCGTGCCACGCCCACCATCAGCTGAGACGAGAGGTAGAGAGAGAAGCGGGGCCGCGACCTATGATGACCCACTGGCTCGGCCTGGAGGGTGATGTACTTCACTATGTCATCACTGATAAACAAAATGTTATATCATTCAGAAATTTTTTATTGGGTGTATCTGCGTATGTCTGCGTTCGAGCAATATGCAGCAATACGCAAGGCCAATACGCAAAGGTGTGACCGAGGCATAAGGCCAAAAAAACAAAAAAACATGTTTAGCGTCCCCGCCCGCTTCCTTTTTGGAGGCCGCCTGCTTTTTCTTTTTTGTGAAAAATCCGAAAAAAAAAAAAATGATTTTGAAAAAGATCGTACTTTTAATATAGACTCATTCGTTATTTTGGATAAATGGGTCAGTCGGCCATTTTGAAAAAAGTCGGCCATTTGAAAAAAAAAAAAAAAAGAGGGCCTCCTCCTTCCTTTTTTCAAAAGAGCAGGACGCTAAACATGTTTTGTTTTTTATTTGCGCCGAAGTTTTTTTTTCCTGATTGGGTTAATATCTAAAGTAGATGTGAACACATTTTCTCTCTCTCTCTTCCAATACAGTATCGGAAGGGTCCAATGAATGTGTCAACACATTTAACTGTATACAGAGTAGATTAAAGGTAGTTAAGTAAGAGTTATGGTCAAGCTGTATAAAGAACCAATTATTGAATTTCACAGGTATGCCAGGATTTGGAGGGGAGTCACTCTCACTTAAAAGTCATTACTAAATTTACTTTATCATGGAATAGAAAATCAACCAACACACTCACCCCAACAACTGATAAAGAACCAACACTCAAGTACATACCTTTAAGTATAACATTTCTAATTTACAGTATGTATTTATAAATTGAATGTATAAACCAGGCAAAGTGTCAAGGCACAAAACTAGGGCATTCGTCTGTCAATGTGAAGGTCATGGGTTTAATTTCCAATAACGGCATGAGGCACTACCTTCGCACACACAGGTCTACTAATGCCAGGCGCAGACAGAGCCGACTCGACTGGTTGTCATTCCGATCGGCTCAGTTTTCAGTGCCTTGCGACACACATTTTGCCAGTCGAAAGACAGTCGGATGCTATTTGGGGCCAATTCAACACGATGAAACGGATCAGACCGACCGGGCCCACCTCTAGCCTGATTAAAACCAGTCGAATCGGGTCGAGTCGGCTCTGTCTGCGCCGGGCTTTACCCAAAGTACTAATTAGGTTTAACCCATTGCCTCTAGAGACTCTTGAGGAACCTGGTGTGTCCTAAATTATACATTAAGGCTATGAGAATTGCAAAATCTAGTAGGGAACTAGGGAACAAGTTGCAATATCTACTGTGTGAATCAGTTTGACATGTATCATGCCATCCAATTTTTTTTTCTGTTTGCTACTTTGCTTGTGTGTTTTCCTTCATTAGGATTAGTTATTATGCACATTTGACTAACACTTGAATTTTCTAGAATCTCTTTAGACTAGAAAGAAATGGTTTAAAATGAATAATTTGACATTTGATGCACTCACCATGATTTAGAGACACAGACACTGCAGTAATCTCTCTTGGTCAGGGACACACCTTTTGTAGCTGCGATCCTACAAATATTGATGAAATGTAACTACTTGAGTGACATTCAAGACTATTTGATGAAAGTGGTAAAACATTCATTCTTTATCATATAGACAAAAACCAATCCAATGATTCAGTATTTTCAGGACCAAAATTAAATGGATTAGTTTAATTTTCATGACAAGACAGCAGCAAGCATGCAAGGGAACAATGTATAATCTTCTTATCTTCGTCTGACATTTACTTGATTTAAAATAAGAATCAGGATGATACAAATTGGAATAATGAAAGAAAATAAACTATGTTTGTTAAAATGTTAAAATGCATGTCATTTATATGAATTTTCAAAAACGTTATCTTTTTAGTCACTTGAGACATGGTCAGTTCTAATCTGGATAAACAAAATAAGAAATAAATAAATAAATGTTTGTTACAAGTAAATATTTGAGTAATTTAAATGAACATTAAATTCAATGTTGACTTCTTACTCACCATATTACGCCAAATTTCCCACTCCTTTTTTGCAGAATATCATGTGAATAGAACATGACTGATGATCAATGCCGACTTCAATTACTTTTCGCAATGGCTTTAGGAGGTCTTGTTGAGCTACTTCTATTGAAATCCTTTTTGATAAAGAAAGAAAACACACAAATTGTCATGAGGCAAGGTGGAGTAACAATAACATCTACATTGTATTTGGACTATTTCTATACCAATATTAATATTATACTAGAACTAAAATACTTTAGAACTTAAGCCGGGAACAGTTTTTGGTTTTCCTAAAATCAAATTCTCTTGTTTTAAATATATTTATGCTTCAAAACTTCAAGTGTTCTGATTTGAAACTGAAACTGAAAGTATCCATGTCCATGACCAGTCTAGTGGTAGTATGGGATCATTTTTAACATACTAAACTACAAATTTACGATTCATTGAAACGAGTTAGCAATCATCACTCTGCATGTTTGCTCATTACTGTCATTATTTACTGTTAATGTTAAACTTAAGTTATGACTAACATTCATTTACAATGGAATTTTCACACATCACTCAGTCTCACTCTCAGTCATCAGTGGACCTAGATCGAAAAATCTATCGCTTTCATGGCCTCTTTGTCTTTGACATTATTATTGTCATTTTCACTGTCGGCATTTCTAGCTAGAATGCCGACAGTGAAAATGACAATAATTAATAATGACTAATGACGTCAAAGAGGACCAAGGACCTCCTGATTTGCCTCATCAGAAACAAACGCAGATTCAATGAATTTTAGAATGTCATGTCATGTGATGTAATTTTACTATCAGCTGAAAATACAGTATTTTGAGTCTCATTTCAAGTTTCAACCGCTGAATAAACTTTGTCTTTGGAAGTCTTTGCCGGTTTTATACCCGATTTCCTATATTTTCATGCGAAGAAATCAAATAAAAGTCAACGGATAGCAAGCTTACATTCCATCTAAAAGAAATTCATACATTTAATTTGATATCCGAGTGATAGTTTAAATTTATGGAGAAAAAATTACTTTGGATGCCGCCTATTGCCTTGGGGCCCGCCGGCTAATTGGCTGAGACACGGTACTATACTATACCGTATGCGGCGCCTGGCCGGTTAGAGGCGATCATCATGCAGCAGGCAGCTAGCAGTGGCCAGCAGTGCAGTGCATGCAGTGCCAGTGGAGACAAGACGGGCTGTTGTCTGTTGTTTGGTGATCTTGGTCAGTCCTTGGACTTTGTCTTTGAGCCTGGGTCTTCCGTACCAATGAAAAATATGGCATGACATAAAATAGTATGAAAGAGGACTCACCGTTCAATAGCAATTTCAAACGTCCTGCAGTTGTAAAAACTCTACAGTCACACTTTGACTCCGCTCACTTGCACTCCGAATCGACCAGAAAATCAGCTGTATTAATTTGTACAGCAAACCCGTTCACGTTCGACCAATCACACACGTCGGAACGTGTTTCCCGCGGTCTTTGCAATCAAAACAACTACCAAAATGGCGGGAAATTGGTAGTCTAGTTTCCAGACATACGACATATACTTGATAAGTTCTATTTTCTACTAGATTTTTTTTTTAATGTGATTACTATCCAGACAGCAGACACAAATATTCTTTAGTTGCCTGTTACATGTGATGTAGCATGCAACTGCAAGAATTATTCGTTCAAGCGCTTCCTAGTATTCGATTCTCATGAATGGTACACTTGTGGGTTATTTTGGTTTCGTAGGATACAAAGCCCAATAAAGCCTTATTTAGGGGAAGAGTATAGCGCTAAGTTGCTGATGAAGTTTGATTGACATCAGTTGCTTTTAATGGTGGATCTCTAGCTATTTATGATTGTATGCGGTTTGCAAAAAATGCATTTAGAAATGCTCTGATGAAAGTAAGTAATGCTTATAGAACATTATAAAGATACACAACCTTGCCCAAGTTCTGATATACTGAAAATCTTGGTTTAAAACATACAAGATTTGGTGTAAAAAAACATGTTTACAATTTATTGTGTTACTATAATATACTTAAACAAAACAGATAATGAGCATATATGGTTAAGTGGTTAGGGTTATTATGGAAACGTTATAATGGTCAGAGTTTATAGGGCCTTATAGAAACGGCTGAAATATTCAAAAATATAAATTCATCCGAACAGTTTCGGGCGTTGACTTATTCTGTATTAAGGTTATTCGCGATATCACTATTTTCACTAATTCTACCTGATTATAAAGCAAAGTGGCCTTTGAGTTTATTCTGAAAATCTCCCTCTCATGAATTTTAATTTTAGGAATTAAGAAATCTCATTACAAAATTCAGGTGTTTAAAGATGATAGCATCCCGCGGTTAAAGATAATGTCCTACTTTCGAAAGCCAACATTAAACAGTTGCGAGATAATTGGCTTTATGAAAGAAAATACCATTTAAAGTGAGTGTCCGCGTTTTGCAAGCCAAATTTCAAAAATAGCGAGATTATTGTCTTATAATTATGAAAGAAAATGTAATTTAAGAGCTGGCCTGAAAAAAATAGGGCTTGAAATCTCCTTTTCGTGTACTTAAAGGTAGTTCAGATTCGTCAAATGAGATGCGCGGCGCCATCTTGCATACGCGTTGCGCACGGTGCGTAATGCACGTTAGCTCAGTGTCATGCGGTGCGCGCAAACTAGCCCAGTTCAAAATGGCGACCCGCTATGTAGCATCCCCACGCTTGCTGCCCTTTAATTGATTGTAAGACCTCAACATAATAAAAGCCACATACCATCGTTCAGGCCCATCGGAAGGAATTTTAAAGTGGTACGTATACGGTCAACTGATTGGGGGCGTGGCACATCTGCGAGGGAGCGGAGCACCGCAGGGGGGGGGGGGGTGGGAAGGGGGTGTCCCCCCTCCCACGGTGGGGAGCTTTTGCAAATTTGGACTCGAAATAATGCAATCTGGTGCATACCTTGGAAGGAAATTTGATCATATACTTAATTAAAGAAATCATTGTGCATGTCTATGGGGGAGGGGGTGTGCCCCCTCCCACGTGGAGACATTTTGGAAATTGGTGTTTAAAATATCACTGTATAAGTATGGTCATAATTGTTGCAGTTATATATTATTATTATTATTATGCATTTTGTAAGATTTTTAGAAGATTTAACTTCTAAAAAAAAGTGGGGATTGTTTGTCTTGTATACAGGCCACCCCCGCATCAAAAAGTGGGGGGTAATCAGATAATTGTCGGACGGCGTGTGCGGCTGAGACCTCCGAACCCCTACCCACATCCAAGGGTCCTTGTCTAAGGATTTTTTTTGTGAAAATTTGACCTAAGCATGTCTAAGGATTTCGAACTTGAAATATTTAATTTTTAGCTGTAATATAAAACAATGGCCAATCATTTTGCAGTTTTTGATAAAATTCTTCATTAGTAAACTGTACCATACTACAGGGGCGGCGCCAGGGTATTTTCTTAGGGAGGGCGAAAGTTATACTTTGAGGGCGCGAAGCGCCCGGGCGAGGGAGCGAAGCCACCTAGCGGGGGGAGGGTTTGCAGGGGCGGATCTAGCTTTTTGCTAAGGGGGGTTTGACCCAATGACGATGCAGAGTATCGTTCTCTAGCCGCTAAGCGGCGATTTTTGTTGTTGCTATTTTGAACCCCCGTAAGCGATTTTTTTTCACCTTTTTTCACTTTTTTCACTGATACATTTTCACTTGGCAGCCCAAGGGGGGGGGGGGGGGTTAAACCCCCCCCCCCCCGTAGATCCGCCCCACTGGATTGGGAGGGGGTGTTCCCCCTCCAACATCAGGGAACTTTGGCAATTATAAACACCCGAGGTTGTGAAATATTATGTATGTGAGCGAGCGGAGCGAGCTTGACAATTTTAGCCATTTCACAGCGGAAAATTGCCATTTGTTTCAATATAATTATATGGGTATAGCCTATTCGTTTTTATTGCTTATGATATGGCGTCATAAAGGGTTATATATAAACAGGTTGTGAAATATTATGTATGCTAGCGAGCGGAGCGAGCTTGAAGCTAGATAGCCTATCTTGGTTGTTCAAAATTTTAAACAATGTTGTTAGAGGGACCGGCTTAAACAGCGTTTTTGGCTGTTTAAAAAGTTGTTTATTATTTTTTTGCTGTGTATTCCTAAAATGAAATCGGGTTCGTTAATCCGAAAATGAATTTGGGTTTGTTATAAATAATTTCATATAAAGAGATAAAATAAACTTAAATGTTTGATTGGTCTGGCCAAGGGAGGGAAAGGGGGAGGGGTATGCTTAATGCAGGCTGTAAATTAAATAAACAAAACACAAATTATAGTATTATAACAAACCCGATTTAATTTTCGGATTAACGAACCCTATTTTATTTTCGGACTAATGAACCTTCGGAATAACGAACCTTCGGAATAACGAACCTTCGGAATAACGAACCTTCGGAATAATGAACCCGATTTTTGTTTCGGATAAACGAACCTTCGGAATAACGAACCCGATTTCGTTTAGGAATAGCGAACCTTCGGAATAACGAACCCGATTTTTGTTTCGGATAAACGAACCTTCGGAATAACGAACCCGATTTCGTTTTAGGAATAGCGAACCTTCGGAATAACGAACCCTCGGAATAACGAACCTTCGGAATAACGAACCTTCGGAATAACGAACCTTCGGAATAACGAACCTTCGGAATAACGAACCTTCGGAATAACTGAACCTTCGGAATAACGAACCTTCGGAATAACTGAACCTTCGGAATAACGAACCTTCGGAATAACGGACTGTAACCGGTTATTCGACCTGAAATTTTATTTTGGTGTTACATTCATCCTCATCCGTCTACTGGAAACTATTCAGACGATTTCTAAAAGGTGAACACTCCCTTTAAGAGCTAGTCTGAGATGATTAGGACTTGGAAAATATTTTCGGTGGCCAGTATAGACTGGTTATGTTAACATTAATCTAATAAACGTCATGATGCGTGGGACATGCCTAAAATAGGGCTCATGTAGGCCTACTCGAGGGGGGGGGGGGGGGGGGTTCACAAATATTAGAAAGCCGTTCATTCTTTGTAAAACAAAAATTGGCATAACGTTCGATAAATTCAGTGATATTTGTAAGGATCCTTGGAATTATTGATATAATTATTTTGTTGAAAGTCTCAATACTTGTTTTTTTCGCTTTTGAATATCTTTAATCCAAAGCTATTATATAATAATGGCTTTCCATAATTGTTAGGTCGAACTTAGAACCTTTGTGAAACCCCCCCCCCTCCCCCCCCCCCCCCCCCCCCCCCCCCCCCCCAGGAGGCGGAGGCCTCAGAAGCTTCAATTCAGTTGGGATTGGGCATTTTGGGGCACTGAACCGAACTGCCTCTGATTATTTGCGATTTGCCCAACGGGTATAGGCAAACTAAAGGGAGGGGAATGGGGGTGGGGGCTGGGGCTGACCCGCCCCTTTTGGGCACATGAAAACCGGGGAGAGTGTTGTTGTTGTTGTTGTTGTTGTTGTTGTTGTTTGGTGGCAGTCAGTCAAATGTGACTATTGTTGCCAAAATACGTTTCTATTCATTATTCATATATTTTTAAATTATAATAACATTTCATAAATCATTACACAAGACCTTATATAAATTATAATATAGCCCTGCAAGCGGAAAAGGAGCCCGTATGCACTATGCATATTCAATGCAGCGACGTATATCAGTTAAAGGACAAAAAAGTCGGACAATATTCATCATGTTTGCAATACTGTGTAATGTATATGACACTAAATAGGATGAAGAGTCTCTGAAAGTTTGGCTCTTTGGAAATAGCCATTTATTTCTACGAGTGACTCAAATTGGCAGCACAGTCTGGCAATGTTGTGGACAATCGTTGAATTCCAATATTTTTATACACAACATTTTTAGTTTTAATTTTATCAAAATAATTATGTTTACCCTTTATTTGAGTTCAACATTATGTCTCGTAGAAAACATGTCATACACGTTACACATGCAATATAATGAGTTTGGGGAATGGAAATGTGTAACTATGAAGAAAACTGAACAAATTGGTAAATTTGTGTACAAAATATATTAATATTATGGCGAGTAGTCCACAAAATGATCAGAGTGCGCTGTCATTCCTGTCAATTTGAGTCCCCCATAGAAATGAATTGACATCTTCAAAGAGCTTATTATATAGTTTTCTTGTTTCTTGCAAGATTATTCTCTAATAACAGAGCATTACTCAGAGTCAGAGATTAGTCTTCCTAATCTCGTAGAGCCTATATGAAAGCAACATTTTGCTTGGGTTTCATTGTCCTTTAAAAATAATGCACGTTTGCATGCAAAACTTGGAACAAAATTATACACAGGCAACGCAAAATGTTCTTTTCTCGCTTTCTTAATTTAATCGTGTTCTTCTGTACTGCTTTGGACAAATAGACATGGTACGTGTATACAAAAAGTCATGTCTTCAGCAAAATAAATTACATTACAGACAATAATTATGAATATCTATTAATATCAACACCTATATATTTTCTTAGGCGAAACAAAAATATTTACTTGAACAAAATATATAATGTCAATAATTATCTCTTTTATACAGGAAATAATTGTTTTCATGTCATTCAGAATGGTTATTAAATCGTCTCAACATTTCATTAACGGATGATTTGCATGACGAAAAATATAATGGATCCTAATTATACTACATGTCGTGTATACACTGGCCATGGATGACA